>APFE031071640.1:0-52266 GCA_000404065.3 Pinus taeda
GATTGCGCCCAATGGAGGAAGCGGAATCAACAAGGAATTAAGCCTCATTCTAAAGGGATTTGGAATCCATTTGAACACCACAGTGTTGGAAGAAAGCATCCACGACGTAACTGAAGAAATGAACCAGCGAGCAGGCTGGCGCTATTCAGATGAGGACATGTGGCCACTCCCTAAGTGTTCATGCTGATGCCGAACGAGCAACTCCAAGCGTAGCTGGAGAAGGTGAATCGATAGAGGTGGAAGAGGAATCGAACATGCATGGAAACAAATGGCTAAAAGCCATGAATAGAGATAGAATACACAGTCAAGTCGAAGTGAAGTTCGAGAGATGAAGGGAAAAGAACAGAATCCCAAGAGGAGAGACAGAAACCAGAGAAGAGGTAGTTAAGCGAAAGAAGAGATAGACATAGGGCCAAGCTAACCAGTGGCAGCATCAAGAACTAGAGAGCTTGAGAGATTCAATACATCCCATAGAGGAATCTGTCTAGATCGAGCATCCCATTTGGCTCCTTCCACTGTAGACTAGAAGGTCATAGAGCTGGTAGCAAGAAGAAGAGTTTGTGTACTCCAGTGGCTTGGGGAATCCAAGTACCTCCCTACCAAGCAAACATGCTTCAGGAGAACTCACATTGAGTCCCTGCATTGTAATTCTCTGCTCAAAGACCCAGTAAAATAAGGCCACCACTAAGAGTTGGACCGAAGACATAGCCCTAGAGAATAGGGTGAACTCCTTATTAAAATTTCTTGTATCTTTGTGGTTGCTTACTGTATTTCTCTGTTGTCTTTCCATTTAAATGTCTATGTATTGGCAATCTGATCGATTTGTTGCTTAGATAACATAGAACACACACCGACACATGAGTTTGTAATACCTTTTGTTAAATAAATCTTAAACTGGTGTCACTCATAGGGTGATTACCAGATCAAGTGGTATCAGAGTTGTAGGTTGTAAGGTTAGACAAGCTTGTGTTGGTTTAGTTGTGAATGCTCACTAGATCAAAGCTAAAATTAGGAGAAGGAGAGTTGGTGGAAACTAAACCTAAAATTGGGAGAGTCTATTCTCGAAAGACAGTGTCAAAGGAAGGTTCTATGGGGCCAGACCCTCAATTTATAGAAAGTTTCCTGGCTATAAAGTCTATGGTAGAAGAAATGTATAGGGACTTTAGAAACCATAAGGATGAAGATTCATCAAGTTCTAAACAAGATAAGGAAAAAGATGAATCTCATTCCCATGACAACTCAAAAGGGAAAAGGAAAGAAGAAAGATTTCCCACACCTCCTAATAGCCCTATGCATAATAAGAAAGCATCTTTGATCAAGCTAGATGTTAACTTTGACTTGCCTATATATGATGGAGAGCTAAATGCTAAAAAGTTGGACAATTGGATTAGGCAAATTGATGTATATTGCAGGGTACAAAACATAGACTCGGACAAGAGTAAGATTCAGCTGACAAGCCTACGCCTAGGAGGCACTGCCTTGGTTTGGTGGGAAGGCAGAACCCAAGTTGATATGAAGAAGCATGGTAAGACCATCTCTGTCTGGAGTGAATTTGTTGCTGCAATCAAAAAACAATTATATCCATTGGCCTACATGTAACAAGCCATGATGAGTTGGAAAACTCTTCAGCAGTTGAAAGGGAAAAGTGTGCAAGGGTATACTCAAGAGTTCAGAAAGAGAGGATTGATGTTGGGTATCTCATTAGACTCACCAAAAACTCTTTTGAAGTACATTGGTGGTCTACACAGCTACATGAGGCATACCATCCTCATGTTTAATCCCACTAGTATAGATGAGGTATATATACAAGCTACTCATCTAGAAGCTAGAGGAAAGAATGGAAATCCAGAAGTTGGGGGACCATCCCAATCCACTGTAAGAAAGAGCAAGGAGAAGAGAAAGCAGAAGTGGAAATCAAGGAAGGCTAACACTACACAAAAAAGAAAAGCTTCATGCACTCACTGTGAAAAGGATGGGCACGATGATGAGCACTGTTGGATTCTGCATCGAGAGCTGAGACCTAAGAATTCTGAGGGCAAGAAGAAGAAGACTGCTAAAGCTATTTAGAAAGATTTGGGGTCAAACTCGAGGGATGAAACAATCATTGCAGCCATAGGTATAATAGGTAAGAATTCTGAAGAATCTACTAGTAATTCTGCTCAACCTGTTATTGATGAAGAACATGAGAGAAAAAGACATGAGCTTTTCCATATTCGAGTTATTTCCAAACATCAAAAGATTGATACTTGTTTGATAGTGGCTCACAAGTAAATTTGATTTCTGAAGCAATTGTAAAGAAATTGGGATTAGCAACTACACCTCACAAGAAACCATACCCATTAGGATGGTTGAATGATAAAGCACAACTACAAGTGACTAGACAGTGCAAACTCAAGTTTTCTTTTGGGTCAGCATTTGTAGATGAGGTGGAGTTAGATGTAATTCCTTTGGATATATGTGGAATTGTTTTAGGAAGTCCTTACTTGTATGATAGAAAGGCTATTTTCTATAGAGATGAGAACAAGTATCTACTTGTTAAAGGTGGAACCGAATACTTCGTAAGAGCTCACAAGCTTAAGAATAATTATACTCTCATAAACTTAGGACAGATGAAAAGAATGATAAATTCATGCAAAAAGTTTCTACTGATGGTTGTAAAGGAAAATAAACCTGATAAGACCAATGTATTTGAGGGCTGTAATGCTAATCAACAAGGTAATATAGAAAAGATTGTTTTAGAATATGATGTCTTGTTCCAAGAACCTAAAGGTCTGCCACCCAAAAAGGGAATAGTACATGATATTATTTTGCAACAAGATGTTCCATTACCTAACATTGGGATGTACATGTTATTTGCTTTAGAGAATGCTGAAATCAAGAAGCAGGTGCAGGAGTTGCTCGAGAAAGGGTTCATCAAGCCTAGCACATCACCATGTGGGTCACCAATCGTTTTGGTGAGAAAGAAATATGGCTCGTGGAGAATGTGCATTAACTACCGAGCATTGAATAAGATAACAATAAAAAATCGTTATCCCCTTCCTCGCATATATGTTCTTTTAAATCAATTGAAGGAAGCTGTTTATTTCACCAAGCTAGATTTGCACAGTGGATACCATCAGGTCAGAGTTGCAGAGAAAGATGCATGGAAGACAGCTTTCAAAACAAACCAGGGATTGTATGAATGGCTGGTTATTCCTTTTGGCCTAACTAATGCTCCTGCTACTTTCATGAGATTAATGAATGATATACTTAGACATTTTTTTGATGATTTTTTTTTATTGTGTATCTGGATGACATTCTGATTTTTAGTAAAATGTGGGAAGAACATTTAAGGCATGTTAAGTAGACATTAGATGTTTTAAAAAGAGAAAAACTTTATTTTAAACTCTCCAAATGTGAATTTGGCTAAAAACTCTCCAAATTATTTGGGTCACATAGTAGGGGGAGGTGAATTGAAAATAGATCCCTTTAAAGTGGCAGTCATTGTAAACTGGCCTAAACCCAAGTCTGCTATAGAAGTGAGAAGCTTCTAAGGAGCAGCACAATATTGGAGGAAGTTCATTTCAAATTTTTCCTCAATTGTAGCTCCCTTACATGCCTTGATAGGATTGAACAAGGTGTTTCAGTGGGGAGGAAAACAGCAAAAAGCCTTCGACACCTTGAAAGAAAAAATTAGTACAACACCTGTACTAGCACTGCCAGATCTACAAAGACCATTTGAGATCCAAACTGATGCCAGTGACTATGCCATGGGAGCAGTGTTGACACAACATGGTAAACCCATATGTTATCATTTTGAAACTTTTAATCATACAGTAGTTAACTATCCTACATATGATAAATAATTGTATGCATTAGTTTAGAGTGTGAAAAAGTGGAAACATTACTTAATGGGCAAAGAAATAGTAATACATATTGATCATCAACCACTTCAATACCTACACTCCAAAAATAAGTTACAACAATCAAAACATTACAAATGGATGGGTTTTCTACAACAGTTTCATTTAGTCATTAGATATAAAAAGGGCATACGTAAAAAGGTTGCAGACATGTTATCTAGACCTATTATAAATGCATCTACCATACTTAAGCATAATTATGTGCTGCATGAAAGCTACATAGAATAGTATGCTCAAGATATGGACTTTAAATATGTATATGCAACTTTGTGTCAAGGGAAAAGAATAGAAGAATTGGACTATCACATGAAGGACTGACTCTTATATCATTGTGGGAAACTCTACATTCCACAAACTGAGAGAGTAAAGATAATTAGGGAAGCACATACTTCTCTGGTATCAGGTCTCTTTGTGGTAAGTAAAATAGTTGCACAACTACAAAGGTTCTGCTATTGGCCAAGAATGAGTGAGACAATTTCTAGATATGTAAATGGATGTGCTATGTGTGTGAAAATCAAGCCCAACAATAGAAAACTAGGCTTGTACACTCCATTCCCAGTTCCTTCTCACCCTTGGCATTTCCATGGATTTTGTTGGAGGACTGCTTAAATCTAGGAAAGGTCACGATTATCTATATGTTGTTGTGGATAGGTTTAGCAAAATGTGTATTTTGATACCCTCTAGTAAACATATTACAACTGAAAAAACTACAAAATTGTTCTTTGAACATGTATGGGTTCATTTTGGATTACCCACTTCTATTGTATTTGATCGAGACACCCGATTTGTGCGGAAGTTTTGGTCAACTCCATGGGAACTAATGGGCACCAAATTAAAGAAAAGCACAACTTTCATCCACAAACAGATGGCCAAACAGAAGTACTTAACAGGACGGTGATCTAGTTACTGAGAGGATATTGCAGCAAACACCCTAAGCTTTGGGATGAACACTTGTGTTATGTGCACCATGCTTACAATAGAGCCAAACACTCTTCTACACAGCGATCTCCTTCTGAGACCTATTTTGGTTTCATACCAAGGTATCCTTTGGATTTTGTCTTTGGTAAAGATACCATGGTTGATAGACACCGTGATGTGGACAAGGCAACTAGGTTCATTGAACAGATCCAAGAGATCCACTAGGCAGTACAAGAATAGCTAGAAAAGAGCCAGGACAAGTACAAGGCTAAGCACGATAAGCATTGGATCGAGCATAGTTTTCAAGTTGGAGACGAAGTCTGGCTATATATCAGCAAGGACAGGATGCAAGGTGAAGGTAAAAAGCTAAAACCTATCAGGTATGGACCCTTCAAGATACTTGAGAAGATTGGTGAAAATGCTTTTCGCCTTGATCTACTAGCTTACATGCACATCTACCCAGTTGTAAACGCAGATTGCTTGAGGTTGTTTGAACCTTCAATAATTGAGGACCCTGAAGAACAGAGTCAATTACCTTCTGTTGATGACCTGCTACCTGAATATCTTAATGAATTACAGGAAGACACAATGTTGGACAGGAAGGTAAGGACGATGCACAGTGGACAAGTAGAATGCCTCAGGATTGGGCTCAGAGGTTCGAAGCCAAGCAGTACGAAGTGGATTGAGGTTGGACAAGTGAGAAAGCAATACTCTCACTTAGTCAATGCTTGAAAACCAACTTTTGGTGGTCCAAAAGCTATTTCAGTAGGAAGGCCATGATCTGAATCAGATCCATCAAAGACTGTAAAAGAACCATGACTGTATCAGGTTGGGACGAATCTCTAAAAATTCCAAAAACAGTGGTCAAAAACACCCTGAACCAGTGGAAATGGTAGCCAGCGTGGAACGATGAGGACCTCAGTCAAAGCGCGCTGATCGAGGCCCATGGAGACTGTGCAAGAGGTCAAAGTAGCCCTTGGGAGCCCCGGATTAGGAAAAGGAGGTGATTTTTGATGCGCGATTAGTGGTGCATCACTGGGTGAACAGGGCCAAAATGGGGGGAAGCCCGAGCGCTTGGACACATGGCAAACCAGAGAACTGTGGGAGAAAAGGCAAAAAGCGCTAATCGTATAAGGTGGGACTCGCGCTCTGGAAACTAGCGGTATTGATCAGGGCACCGTCAAACGGTAAATGGTTTTGGAGAAAGCGGAGCAATCCCACTCAACAATTGACATGTGGCAGTGGAGGTGAGAGAAAACTTCCGTTGATCACGCATTATTGGTCGAGCAAGTCAACCGCGCAGGATGTGTGTATGACGTTGGATCTGCAGGAACCCACATCAGACGACTGAGATTGTGCCTGATGGAGGAAGTGGAATCGACAGGGAATTAAGACGCATTCTAAAGGGATTTGGAATCTGTTTGACCGCCACGGTGGAGGAAGAACACATCCACAACATAACTGAAGAAATGAACTGACGAGCAGGCTGGCGCTGTTTAGATGAGGACACATGGCCACTCCCTGAGTGTTCATGCTGATGCCGGACAGGGATGTCCAGGCACAACTGTAGAAGGTGAATCGACAGAGGTGGAAGAGGAACTGAATAGGCATGGAAACGAATGGCTAAAATCCATGAATAGAGATAGAATACATAGTCAAGTCAGAGTGAAGTCCGAGAGATAAAGGGAAAAGACCAGAATGCCGAGAGGAGAGACAGAAACCAGAGAAGAGGCAGTTAAGCGAAAGCAGAGATAGACAAAGGGCCGAGCTGACTAGCAGCAACATCGAGCACTAGAGAGCTTGAGAGATTCAAGACATCCCATAGAGGAATCTGTCTGGATCGAGCATCCCATTTGGCTCCTTCCACTGTAGACCAGAAGGTCACATAGCTGGTAGGAAGAAGAAGAGTCTTTGTACTCCAGTGGCATGGGGAATCCAAGTACCACCCTGCCAAGAAAGCATGCTTCAGGAGAACTCACATTAAGTCCCTGCATTGTAATTCTCTACTCAAAGACCCAATAAAATAAGGCCACCACTGAAAGTTGGATAGGAGACGTAGCCCTGGAGAATAGAGTGAACTCCTTATTAAAATTGCTTGTGTCTTTGTGGTTGCTTACTGTATTTTTCTGTTGTCTTTCCATTTAAATGTCTGTGTATTGGCAATATAATTGATTCGTTGCTTAAATAACATAGAACACACACTGACACATGAGTCTGTAATACCTTTTGTTAAATAAACCTTAAACTAGTGTCACTCATAGGGTGATTACCAGATCAAGTAAACTTGCAATTATACCCAATAGTACATAAAACAGGAAAATATACACAAAAATATGGTAAAATTTCTCTCTTATTAATTCTTCCAATGGTTACAAAATCGACCTATCGTACACACTCAACTGTAGGGGTCCATGCACTCAGCTGCAGACTACTAGGCCTCTGTGCACTCAGCTACAGAGCCTTCTTGTACTCTATGACCTAAAGACACAACTTACACTTCGACTCAATGCTTCTATTCCTTCTGTTCCATCAGATTCTTCTATTCCATTCCTCTATCAGATTCCTCTTTACACTTAGACCCTCACTCTATTTATACAATCCCATGGTATTTACACTTAGAGCCTCACTCTATTTATACAATCCCATGGTCCATGAACCATGGGCAAGTCTTTCAAGTTGGCTTTACATTACAAAACAAGGGTGAACAACCCTATGTCTCTATTACGACTTTGCGCTCCGTGCCCACAATTTGTAGAGTCCTTACAATGGACTTAGTCAGAACTTTGGCTTTAAGCCCCAAAACATGCCTTGTGGGGATTCCATGCCCAACAGGCCCCCAACACAAACATCTTTACTCACCCTCGAGTCACTCTGTCAGTGTGGAGATCTTTGCATGGAAAGCCTTCAACTCTACTCGGATAGTTGTAAGGTTGGCAGCGCAGTGAGTAGCTACCTGTTGAATCTCCTGTACATGTTGTACCTAAACTGTTATGTTGAAACTGCTCCCTTGCATCTGTTCCTACATCCCCTGCATTTGCACGAGATTTCCTTTGACTGTTGCATTGATTACGAAGGCCTCGTCGATCCAAGGCTGAATGCACACCTTCAAAAATGCTTCTATGTGTCGTGCTATGTCCACTTGCCATTTCAGCGCTTTGGCTTGTTGCATTCGCGTGAGCCTTTAAGTGAGGACCACTATTTGTGTGGTCCCTTTGACATTGTCATACTATTGTTGGAGCTCACGCACCTCTGTATCTAAGTTCTAGATGTTAGGGTTCTCCTGTAGATTGGTGAGGACCTTGAATGACTCTTCCAACATTCTGGTGCAGTCCCTTACTGCACTGTTGATCTCCTCCATCCCTGATGTAATAACTCCGACACACTGTTCTCTTACTTTTGGAGTGGATGGTTTCGCCTTCAACTGCAACTTTGTTATCTGAATGGTCAGCTCTAGCTAAACCTTGGTCACTTCTTCTAGTGCCTTACGCACCCCTATTGCTAATCTGTTGATGCGTGCCTCTACTGGTACGTCGATTGGGATGGCCAGCTTAGGGACCATTTCGCAGGTTTCTTCAAGTACCTACACCATTTGTTGGTTCTAAGACATGACCTCGTCGAGCAACAAGCTCAACTAATCCATGTTGATCTTCTGCTCACTCAGTACCTGCAACGCGTGGCTCTCCCTAGCCCATAGTTATGCAGTAATCCCATCCTGCAGAACATAGAGCGTCTCCCGCGGGAGCGCAACCAAGTTGATCCTGATGCCTTTCAAGGTAGTAACCCTAGGCTTGTCAGCCTCATTTATTGTAACTAGTGCCCCCTCTAGCAGCACTATGGTGTTGTTTGTCTGAGCACATAGCATTTTGTTAGTTGCAGTTGTCCCTACTGCAAGACTAGTCAAAAAAGTACCAACCTGAGGAGTGCACACTTGCAACTCCTGAATCTGCACTTGGAGGGCCCCCAACATAATTTTATTCTCCTTTGTGAAGTTTTGGAGGGCCTCGGTGGTGATGTTGTGCACTGTCTCACCTATGTCGTGCAGATCCCCCTTAGTAAGGGTTATCAGGTCGATAGACTGTTTAGATTCTTTGACCTTCTTGCATGGCCCTGTACACTCACTCAGGAGTTGGCACTTCAATTATGTTGACATTGTTTGTGGGTCTACACTGACCTCTTCTTCCTCTATTTCCATCTCTTTCTCTTACTCTAGCGGAGGAAAATTCTCTCCATCATGCACCTTCTCTACTGCCTTCTTTGTTGCTGTTGCTACAACCTTTTTTTGTACCACTACTGCCTGCACTGCATCTCATGTCTCATGTGCTTTTGCTATTGCTGCTTCTTCCCTTCTCTTTTCTACCAACTGTGCCATGTGCAGTTTGGCCTCCTCCTCCTTCTTCTGCATAGTAGACTTTTCTACCGTGACGGTGTCTGGGGCACACCATTCCAGTAGCCACATCTCTAGTACATCAGAAATCACATCATCGGTGACTATGAAGGGTAGTTCGCTCCACTTATTCAGAGGGTCCTTGTGTGCCGTGAGGTATATGTGGTGGAAGTTCGTTTTAAATTCTGAAAAAAAATTGCAGGTTGTTGTAGACAGTGGGTGATAATTGTGGCTTGCGGTTAATCCTCATTTTGATGTTCATCTCCATGAACACCCAAAATATATTACCGTCACGGATCCGGTTCGCATCCTTAGTAGCCCACAACGAAGCATACTATGCAGCCTCTCGGAGATCCCTTGCAATGGTGTCGAACTTGTTGCCCTTTGGCAATTCACTCGATGCCATCACTATGGACAGTAAAGGCCATGCATAGTGGAATGTTTTTGCTTGTTCATGCGCCTTAGGGAAATTTTCCAGGAACTCTTTGCAAAAGAATTCAGACCAGTTAAACTGGACCCATTCTGCACATTGTTCAGCAAGTGCCACCACTTCTGTGGGTACCTCATTCGCCACCCTAACTATTTTTTTTTTTATAGTGTACATTGTGTAGCCCCTCTTCTTCTTTTCCAGCTTGTATTTCTTCTTCATGGCCTCCATGATGGCCAAATCATTGCTCTTCCCCTCCGAGATGTTTCCGGGGTCCTCTTCTTTATACCCGAGTCAGATAATGTGATGGATTAAGTGGTCCGTGATGGGGCTGGGATCCTCTAGCCACAAACATGCACCATGCACCAGGCAGAGCAGCTGCCTGATGACGAATATTGTAACTAGGGCACGATGGTAATGTGGCAACTAGAGTAGATTTAATAACCCTACCTTTTCAACTCTGCGTAACCACCTTTGCAGCTCCAATTCTATAACCCCTGCCATGGTGTTCTGCTTGGGCTTCATGACCTACGTGGTCTCTAGGTGAGGGAACTTCTCATGTCAGCAAGATACAAATATTCAAACTTCAATTTCATCACCCATCACAAGTGCATGCCCTCAAAGATGATGTCGTCTGGGAGAATCGGAGTTTGGAAAGATCTCTTGCTCTCGTCGAGGTCCTTGGGCACTTTTGCCTTCCCCTTCCATGGGGGGATATACGCAGACAACTTTTTTGGAGGGTGTGCAAGCTCAATTTCTTCCTCCATGCCCTCATCCTCATCTTCTTCAATTATGAGGTCCTCTAGGTCTTCTTCCTCCTTGTCGATTTCCAAGTTAACTGCTTTCTCTTTTTCCTCCATTGTTAATCTAGTGCGCATTAGGTTTTGAGGGGACACATGCACCAGAATCATTGGCTATTTATATTTCTTCAGCCTCAGCGTGCATGGTGATTTAGGGATTTCCTCCACAATCCTAATGCCTTCAGGGGCATCTTCTATGGTCAGGGCTTGCATGGCCTCTTCAATGGTCATCTTTGAAATTTCCCTATCTTTTTTAGACACTGCCATCTTGCTTGTCCAAAAATCTCTCAATCACTCAATCAATGGCTCAATCAACTCTCTGCATAGGGAAAACAGGTCCTTCGAATACGCGGGGCATATGACAAATCAATTCGCATATGGCCAAGTGTTGTTTTCTAGGCAGCCCTTTGTAATTTATAGCATCTTTTGAATTTGAATTTGATTGTGACCCCCAAATCTAGTCCATTGATTCTACCTTGGTGAAAGATTTTCTAAAATCTTGCCCATAAAGTGCGTCTTAAATTCCTATTGCCTGATCCATTTGTTCTCAAGTCAAGCATCACATTGTGAATAGTGACTACAATGGTCACTTTCCAATGAACCGGCATGGTAGCGCAAACCCCTTTGTGTAGTCACAAACATTGCAAGACTTTGCTCCTACATGCAGCTCCAACATCATGTAGCTCCTAGGTAGAGTACTTTATAGTCCCGTGCATCCTTTCAACTACCTAGAGCACTAAGACTGTATTTCCCATGGCTAGTCAGGTGGCCGTGCCACCTGTATCAGGTTTCAACTAGTCATCCATCATTTTTCCTAGAAAACATCCACCTTCAATCATTACGGGCTATGTTACGCACTTTATCATTTGTAGCATGCCACCATGGGTGATCCCTCTAGTAATATGTGGTCCAATCCAAGGCATCATGCTTATTAACTCTTGGCAGTACTCCAAATATTTGTCAACGTAATCGTGCATACCTTGTTTTATCACCTTGGTGTTCTTATTGAGAAAATCCTTCTTTATTTCGTCCTCTAGCGTCTTTATTTCCACTTCTCTGCCACCATGGGTGATCCCTCTAGTAATATGTGGTCCAATCCAAGGCATCAAGCTTATTAACTCTTGGAAATACTCCGAAAATTTGTTAACGTAATCGTGCATACCTTGTTTTATCACCTTGGTGTTCTTATTGAGAAAATCCTTCTTTATTTCATCCTCCAACATCTTGATTTCCACTTCCACCAGAGTTCTTTTCTCCCTTAATCATGTCCTTTCTTTCATAATTTCTTGGAGCCTAAGATCACCTTGTCAGATTTCTTCCTCCGGTCCCAAGAGCTCTGCTTCATTTAGCTACGTAATCCCTTCTTCCAAGACTCTATGAGCAGTCATATCTACCTGTGCCGCTATGCATGGACTAGGCATTTTATACTCTATGGGGATTATAGTATTCGCTCCATACTCCAGCCTTGGAGGTGTTTACTCCATTAGTTTCTTGAATGTTGCCCTATAAGCCCACAGAAATGTTGTACGCACATGTCCGAATTAGTCTGTTGCGCATCATATACATTTTTCAGCACTTCACATACTTTGTGAAAGGCTTCTACATGAATAACCTTCTACACACTCATTCCTTCCATACTCCGTTGTTCCAACCAGAGGGGTAGTTTGCACAATTTCCTTTCCCGCACATGCTTATTAATCGTGTCTCCAATCGTAAAGTTTGTGTGCATCTGCATAGTTTTTTCTATATATGGCTTTATCCATCTGGATAGGTGCATGCATGGAGCATTCTGTCCAACAATCTTGTTAGTTAATCGCATCTGAGGCTTCCCAAACTACATGCATATCATTTTCCTGCATTTGTGCCAGTCCTTAAAGCTTATTTCATGCTTACCTTAGCACCTTGTAGGTGTAGCACATAGCACCCATTTTAGAGCTTTGAAACATTGTTGTTCCAGCACCTCTCTTTCAAATCTATTCAAGAAGGCATCAACCTCGCTTAATCCATCATGCGTAGGTAGATCCCTTACTTCTATTGATATGTATCGCAATGATCTCATCATCATGTTGCAGTTTAGTGTGGTTACCTCGTGTAACCAATTCTAACATCGCTCTATCTCTTGATCTGAATTCGATGTACAGGAGTTTTTACGCTCTCATGAGATTCATCCATCCATGGTGGGATTTACCCAGTCCTGCTCTTGCATGTTTATATTGTAGATGCAATCTATGTCGTTGTCGCTTTCATAGTTGTGCACTGGCTCCATGTAGGGAGATCCTTCTGCAGGTTCCAAAGGTACGACTATCTGCAGAGACTTTTTCTCAAAAATCATCTTGCACTTCTTTAGATTTATCACCCTGTTCATGTCAGTGGCTCAATCTATTCCTAATAGTGTGGGGTAGGGATTGATGTCATCAACAATATCTATCACTTCAAAATCTGCTAGCTCACTTTCTCCTTCAATATCTACAGTGATTCCCTGCAATCTTCCCATCGATAGGATCTTTTGTTGGTGCACCATTCGCAGTTGGATAGGAGACCATTGCAGCGTAGGCATTCCCATGTACTCCCATGTCTACTTTGGTAGAATGTTGCGTCTAATAGGTTCAGAATTACTTGTTCCATCTCATATTCCCCAATTTGTGTGGTCAATCTCATTTCTCTTCCTCTCCTCGTTGCATGCTTTCCAATCTTCTCGACTACACACAATTCTCCTAGCACGGCTCCAGCACATCTATTTATGAGTTCTTGTAGTCCCTTTATAGCCTTACTGTCATGCAGCAAGTTCATGCATGTTTCCAGGAATGTTGTGAGCATCGATAGGTGCATTTGCAGCTTCGTTCTATCTTTGCTTTCTGAAGTGGAGGCATCAGCAAAGCTCTTCCTAGCTTTGATGAAGGTTTCCTTAGCATGCTCCAAATCAATCTCTAGCTCTTTTGTTAGAAATTTGCGAACCCAAGTAATATCTTCAGGTTACTTGCCTTCGTGATCCCCTATCATAATTCCACTTTGGAGCACAATGTTCACATTAGAGTCTTCTTCGCGCAGCTCAGACCTCATCATGTTCACATTAGTGTCTTCCTCACACAAGTCAGACCTCATCATTTGTAGGTTCTGAGTTGGAGGAGGTTGGAGCACTCCCTTATCGCGTAACCTCGCTATTAGTGTGGGACAATCCTTTGTCTCATGATCAAACAATGTACAGTATAAACATGACAAAGGCGTTGGATTCATACAAACATAGGCATACTGTCTTGGCTCTCCATAATTGTAACATATCAGTTGTCTATGACCTCTTCCTAGTCCTCCTCCATCTCGGCCTCGTTTGTGGTCCTGAAATCCGGTGCATGCCATCCCTGCATTTTCGTCAAGGGGCTGCATTTCGGGTTGAACTCTATAGGTGGGAGTCTTATCCATCATCAGTTCATAGCTTCTACAGGTGTACTCATCATGTCCTACTAATCTACAAAAATTACATAACAATTGTTGTGAATTCTACGTTTACTTCTACAACAAATGGCAGCTGTTTGTAGCATGCTTCCCTCCTATTTGACAAATCACACACCACAATGCAGGCATCGTGCTAGGTCATGCTTGTGCCTCTAGTCTTAACAACATTAGTCCTCCTCCCATGAGGTAATTCACGAACACTGGGAAGCGGTTATTTCCATGACCCTAACCCTTACATTTAACACACCATACCTCGTCGCACACTTCTGGGCGAGTTGTTCTATCATGTTTCAGACTTTGCATCCCAAGGCACAAGTTTTTCAACTATGAGTGGATCTGCCGAACTCCCAGGTTAGGATCCTATATCGGGGTTTCATGTAGCCTCATCGTGATCTCCAAGGCCTCGGCCTAAGTTGTTAGCCTCTGTTGTGACAACGCATACCTTAAATGTGGTGTTAACGATGCTACAAACAATTCGCGATGTTGTCCATCTGTCAAAGTCATATTAGCTTCATGAATTGTGCACTTCAGTCTCTGATCCAACTCCCGAGGAGTCTCACCTGGCAGCATCGTGATCTCCTTGAACCCAATTATCAACTGCACCTCTAACGTTAGCCTGCTAAATTCTCTACTTGGCACAGTTTTGATATCTGCGATCCCTGCATTTAGATTGTCATTAGAATGCTTAATATACTAGGTCAGCACGCAATCCTATAGAGAAATGACCAATGTTTCTTTCTTTATATTGTCATCCATAACTCCTTGTGCTTCATACACAACTTTTATCACGAACCAAAACTGGCCTGGATCTTCATTTCCTACTCCCTTGAACACCGACAACTTTATTGCACTCACCATATTGACTCGCAGTGGTGGCAAAGGTGGTATGGGTGAAGATGGGGGTGAAGACACGAAAATTGGTGGTGGTGTGGGTGGGGGTGGTATCCACGGAATTCTCTACCTTATCAAATTGGTTACACTTCTTGGTGATACCTTCATAAGCTCTTCCTCATTCCCTCACAAAGGTGAAATCAAGGGGCTAGCTTCTAGTTCTGCACTACCTTTGCTTCTATAAATTCTCCCACTTCACGTAGCCCCAAACATTAATGTATTCTCATAACACACTTTTCACATAGTAGCATTTTAATCGAAGTGTTCATAGACTTAACATATTTACCTTGCAGTCCTTTGAGAAAGCATCATTCTACATCGCCATAGCTGACTAAAGCATCTACCGCAAACTCAGTAATGAATCCTCCTATAATTTGATCGAGCCAGTGATCAACATCGTGCATGATGTTATCCTCCAATCCTTCAAATATACGCACCAATTCTGGAGTCCACACAATAGTTCTATCAAGCTTGCATCTTCCTTGGCTATCTGCTAGCTTTGTGATCCACTCGTATAGCTCAATAGGGAAAGATGCAAAGAAAATTTTCTGGATCTCTATGTACAGGTAGTAGTCTAACCATTCTTCTTTTGACAGTCATGGATTCTTGTTCTCCTGTGCCACGAACTCATGAATCTTCCTATCCAACCAATCTTCAATTTTGTTCTTAGTTGGATTCAGCAATACGACATCAAACATCTATATGAAGATCCCGCACTTGGCAATGGAACCATTTTTTGGCTTGTTTGGGCCTGACCTAAGTTCAGAGTTAATTAGCCAAACAAATCCCTGTACTAATGGCCCTTTTGGAAACAGACCATGGAGCGTGGAATGAGATCTCACCCTAAGTAGTATGTGGAAATAGGTTTCTGGACCCTTGAGATGTTTGAGGGGTTGATTTGGTCCAACAGTGAGTCCGTTCATGCAGGTTAGTTCGCACACTTCCCTGGGCTTCCCGCCCTGATATATTTGCCTTTGCATAGCCCAACTAGGATCTATGGGGCTTTTACACTACTGGAGCAGCAATCTGCATTATCTCCCTAAGTCACACCTGAGATATTTAATTATATTCTTATAACAGTTAGTTATCTTCACATAAACAGATATTTATTCAGCACATTCATATGAGTTCTCACAGTGAATAGATAGTAAACTTGAAATTATACCCAATAATACATAAAACAAGAAGAGATACACAGAAATATGGTAAAAAGTCTATTTTATTAATTATTCCAATGTTTACAGTCTTGATCTGCATTACGCACTTAGTTGCAAGGGTTCGCACACTCAGCTGCGGACTACTATGCCTCTGTGCACTTAGCTACAAAGCCTTCTCCTACTCTACAACCCAAAGACACGACTTATGCTTTGAATCAATGCTTCTATTCCTTCTATTCCATTCCTCTATCGAATTCCTCTTTACACTTAGAGCCTCACTCTATTTATACAATCCCATGGTCTGTGGACCATGGGAATGTCTTTCAAACTAACATTACATTACAAAAGCAAGGGTGGACAACCCTATGACTCTATTACAACTTCGTGCTCCACGCCCAAAATTTGTGGAGTCTTTACAATGGATTGAGTCAAAACTTGGGCTTTAAGCCCCAAAACATGCCTTTGGGGGATTCTAAGCTCAACACGAGCCTTGCACAGCTTGGAAAACTTGAGGAAGAAAGGTTTCTAGCTGGATTTCACCAACGGGTGCAAAAGGAGTGCGAAAAAGCATGGCATGACCGGCACATTAAACTACACACCTTTAAGGTAAATGATCTGGTTTTGTTATATGACAGTAGGTTTAATAAATTTCCAAGGAAATTCAGGATGCACTAGCTAGGGCCCTATGTCATTAAGGAGATTACCAGTGGTCGAGTAGTTCAGTTGGTTAAATTGAATGGAGATCACTTGCCAGGAAAGGTGAATGGCAGTCAATTGAAGCCATACACTGGCGATCAAGCCAAGTGATTATATGAATGTAGCATAGTCTTAGTGCTCTAGGTAGCGGGAAGGAGGCACAAGACTATAAAATACACTGCCCGAGGTGGGAAACTGTGCTATTGGGGGATATGAGGAGATGTCACAGGGTTTGCAATAGCACAGAGAAAGTTGCACTACCCAGGTAAAAACTGTGTAGATCAGCCGGAAAGTGATTATTAAAGTCACTGTTCATGATTTGATGATGAGAACATGACAAAATGGAGTGGCGGGGACAATATTTAAGACAAAATTTATGGGTAAGATCCTTGAAAATCTGCCGCCAATCTGGCACTAATGAACCAAATTTGGCGGGAACAATCAGATTTGAATTCAAAATGGCCTATAAATTACTTGTGTCTACCCAATGAAAAAAACTTGGCATTTTGAGCACTGAGTTGGTGAGCTCTCAGATGTGCATGAGCCACTCATTCTTCAAATAATTGCTTGACTGGCTAGCATTTGTGATTTCTAGAGTTCGACTGCAATATAGTCTGTGACATTATCCCAGGATCAGAAGCTATGAGCACCGAAGCAGTGACAGTTGAGGGGGTTGTGCCAGAAGTTGCTATGGAGGCAGAGGGAGCTAGTCTAGAGATTGCAAAGGTACTAGCTAAAGTCCCCAAGTCACCACGGATGCCTAGACTAAGGCCCAGCCCAACCAAGGATAGTGTGAAGGATAAGAAAGGCAAGCAGGCAGTGACACCCATGTGCATGTCACCTAAAAGAAACCCATAGAAGGACAAGCCCACTGCACAGGAAAAGGGGAAAATTATTAATTTGGAATCAAAGGAGGAAGAGATTGAGGACATCCCGATGGATGATGAAGATATGGGGGTGGAATTGGAGGATGTTGAAATTGATGGTTTTGACCCTATTACTCAGTTTCCCGAATAAGTCCCTCTATGCAAGGACAAGACAAAGGTGTCGAAGGACATTGACGAAAGTAAGGTCGCCTTGCACATACCTCTGCTACCAGTAAGGATTTTCTTTGAAGGACCACGCTTGGGGTAGGTTCCGTTGTTGAAATCAGAAGACTAGGACTTAGTTGATACTTGGAGGTTCCCTCACTTGGCGAAATATACAACCTAATGCACCACATTGTTCATACAACCACTTAAATTATTGCATTGGAACTGCAGAAGTGGCTCAAGGGTGTAGATAAGGTAGGTCTACTCAACTTGCTATGGGTGTTGCACTACAATTGCACACCCATTAAATTATTGGTAATCAAGAAGCTGTTATGCTTGGTGCATGATGGGTTTCTATGGTTGGAGGAGCCGATATGCATCATCGACATGTTGATCCATAGGATGACATAGCTACCATATATAGGGGAAAATCTAGCCATGATGTTTGGTGGAATAGGTGGTGAGCATACCCTCACAGAGGCCATGAAGGATAAATTCAAGCTCATGAAAAATTCACGAGGCTATACCATTTCGAGCATCTGCCATCCTGTGGTCAAGGTGGCCACGTAGATTTTGGTAGGAAAAGTTATGTAGAAGTATCACGTAGATGAAGTGTCGGCATCCGTCGTCACTCTAGCGGCCTAAAGCGTAAAAGAATTTCAGTTTAATTGGGCATGATATCTCTACAGTGAGTTCCTCGTGAACTTCCGCAAGGCACAAGACCTCAGCAAGACCTTCCACTATGCGTCGTTGTTGCTGTCCATTGTGCTGGTAGCCTAGGAGCTACCTAAAGATATTCAATTCCCATCAATCACTCTAGACCTACTAGATGTGGCAAAGTATGCTTCGCTGTGCACAAAGAAGGATCCTCAGCTCATCAAGGATAGAAATATCGTTTGGATGTTGATAGAAATTAATATACGCATGGCTATCAACTAGAAGCCATGATTGTTGCCTACTATTTTTTTCCAAACTGCAGGAGTACGTGGAGTTTAACACAGACTTTCACCACTTATTGATCAGGGGATGGAAGGACCCTGAGCAATAGTGGCATGACTTGCCTTACTTGGCAACTGATGACGTGATCGATGAAATTCTTGATTGCTGACTAATAGAGTGAAGCACTACCTTAGACTCGGTGGTGGGATCGGGCAAGTCCTCCACGCATTGCAAAAAGGAGGAGTCCAAGCTCAAAATGGAGCAGCTGGCAGAGAAAAGGAGGAAGGAGGGTAATGACAAGGCCCAGGAATAGTGCGATGCCACACAACATGCAGAAGAGCAGACTCATGGAGTAGATCGTGGCTCTAGAAAAGTTCCAAGGTTTCCCTTGCTCGAAACAGAGGAAGAAACAGATGAGTAGATAGATCATCATGGAGTGGGCATGCAGACGACATCCTTCCATATCAAGTGTGCAAGAGGATAGGAAAAAGTTGGGCCACAGAAGAAATCTAAGGCCAATAAGACATCACTAGATCCAATCACCCTAACAGAAGGATATTTGAACAAAATTGGAGATACAGTGTGGGATGTCACCGCGGAGGTACTGCAGTAGTTCAAGCAAGAACAACAGCAAGCATTCAGGGCCATCTAGATGGGTCTGCATGAGTTGTAGATCCATGCATCACATAACGGTGTGGCATCCACCAGCCTCACCATCGATACTTTAGAAGCCGCTAGGATGTTGTACGCGAAGGATTCCCAAGAAATATTGTTGCCAAAGGGAGTACTGACCATAGAGATCGAAGTTGATAGGCCCACTATCAGTGCCCTCGAGGGAGAAGGGCCAAACTTGGTAGCGTTTCCTAGAAAGGCACTCTACCTACTGTAGGATGGGGTGATCGCAGAGCTGAGGACCCACAAACAATGCACTTTGTAGTGATCAGTGAGTAGAAGGTCCATAATGTGAAGATGGCCCTACAGTGAGACATCACCCTCACTTCCATGTTGGAACTTACTAACATAAATTGGCACATGATTAAGAATGTGAAGGAAGCCTGCTGAATGGTCCCCAAATTGGATATTCTTGAGGATGTGGAGGTAGATGAACAGGTCCACAAAATTTCTACAGGGGTGCGTGACGCTCGCATTGAGTTGGCCAAGGTTCAGCTGGAGCTGAACAACCAGATTGCAGAGTTGTAGTTGAAGGCCTAGCCTTCAACTCCACTGAATGTAAAGGAGTAGCATAAAACTGCTGTCATAGAGGCAATAGCGGTAGTAGACAATGCAGTAGCAGACTGTATAAGGTTGTTTGAATAGTCATTCGAAGCACTTACTAGTTTGCAAGAAGATCCTAATGTATAGAGGCGAGATAGAGGTGCGAGAACTAAAATAGCTCTACGATGAGGTGAAAGTAACATTGTGCACTGTCACCCTCACATAGAGACTTGCGAAGCTATAGGACACCAAAACACTAAAGGAATAGGTAGATGCAGCTCAACACAAAGAGGTAGTGTTGAAGGAATTCCTAAAGCCTTGGTTGGATGAGGGCTATTTGGTCATGGCCTCCATTGAGAGCAAGCCTGCTATTCTACAGGTGACTCAGCAGAAGCTTCAAGCTGACCGTTTAGTACCACCGACAGAGAAATTGGTTAAAGAAGTGAAGCAGGCAGCCATGTAGTGCACTGCTGAGGTGACAGTCATACAGGTCGAGCTAGGAGGTCTTCGCGCCAAGCTCTATGCACCCATAAAGTGACTTGAGGGTGAGTCACCATGTTTGTGTTGGTGTCCTATTGGGAATGTGTTCCCCCAAGAGAAGTTTTGGCACTAAAAGCCCATGTTTTGGCACAATTTTGTAATAAAGTTGTAAAGTCTCCACATTTTGTGGTTGCAAAGCACAATGGTGTCAAGATTCATAAAGGGTTGTCTACCCTTATTTTGTAAAGTATCAAGTCGGCATTGTATAAAAAGGATCTAAGTAATCTCTAAGTATTTATTAGAAAAGTAGAGTTGAGATGGCTTCTACAGAGTGACCTAGCATGGAGAAGTCTAAGTTCTTTTGGGTCTTAGCATAGGTAGATGCTCCGTAGCTGAGTGTGCAGAGGCCTAGGGTAGAAGTCCGGAACTGAGTCCATGGAACCCTACAGATGTGTGCATAGGATGGATAGGGTCTATATTAAACTAGAGATATCAATAAAGAGAAGTATTCTACAATTACTGTGTATTTAGTCTTTGTTAATACATCTAATTATATTGTGTTATGATCTAGGTTTGCATTACAATGTTTATTTGATGCACGAATGTATGTAATTATATATGTTAATTGAACGCAAGTAAGATATCAGTTTACGTGATGGTAATTGTAATTGATTGGTAGAATAAGTAAAACACTTGAGATAACTTAGGAACATATACAATACATCGTCATAGGAGCATGAAAGCACCTGAACCACTGGTTAGGGATGTGTGAAGGTCAATCGTACACCTTCATGAAGGTACTGAAGGGTAGGATAGAGGGTAGATTGATAAGCCCTAAGGCTTAACAACCTGTGTGAAGGCAGGAGTAGTAGGTATAAACTGACATCATGACCATCTCAGAGTGTGGAAACTTGGTTCTAGCATCCCCCCATACTACTTTGGGTGAGACTTTGGTCTGTGCTCTGTAGGCTGATGTTGAAAGGGATAGTAGTGTAGGGATTTGTTTGTAGTACACATCGTGGATGGTCACTTTGAAGACATCATACACTTCCTAATGATAGGAACTACCCTGGAAGACTACACCACCCTACAGAAAAAGGAGTTAGTGGTGCACGCGACAAACTCTTCTGCCATTGCTAGACATCCATACAAAATGGGGTTTGATGAAGTGTTGTGACGATATGTACTAGAGTTTGAAAGAAGCAGTATCCTCATGGATGCTTATGGGGGTTCGACGAGATGGCATTACGTAAGAAGGGAAACCACGTAGAAGATTCTACATGCAGGGTTGCAGTGGCCAACCCTCATAAGGATTCAAAAGCCTACTACAGGGTGTATGATGTGTGTCAAAGGACTGGTAGGCCATCGCGAAGAGATGATCTACCTCTGAACCCACAGATGACATTACAACCTTTCAAGAAATGGGCAATAGATTTTGTGGGACCCATTCAGCCTCAAGGAAAGAAGATGGGTGAGCGGTACATTATTACTGTGACTGAGTATTTAACTTGATGGGCGGAGGCACAGCTCATGAAGGACTACACAAGCACGACTGTAGTGAAGTTTCTCTATGAGTATGTACTGATGCGATTTGGGTGTCCAAAGATGTTAATGAGTGATCGTGGTACACACTTTCTAAACAAAACGATCAGCATGTTGATGACAAAATTTTAGGTATAACATCAGAAAAGCATGCCTTATCACTCACAGGGTAATGGGATGGTGGAAGCATTCAATAAGGTACTAGAGAATGTGTTGACCAAGGTTTTCAATGCTCAGCGAAATCATTGGGACTCGCGCATACCCACAGTACTATAGGCTTATTGAACGACGTGCAAAAGGTTGACTAGACAGACACCCTTTAGGCTTGTATATGGTGTTGAAGTAGTGAAGCCAATGGAATACATTGTGGCTAGTCTATGCATAGCAACAGTCACGAGTATGATAGATCAGAGAGCCTTGGAAGAGAGGCTTGCACAACTTGCCAAACTTCAGGAAGAAATATTTTTGGCTAGATTTCACCAACATGTGCAAAAGGAGCCTGAAAAGGCATGGCATGGTTGACACATTAAACTGTGTACCTTTAAGGTAAATGATATGGTTTTGTTATATGAAAACAGGTTTGATAAATTTCCAGGGAAATTTACAATGCACTAGCTAGTGCCCTATGTCATTAAGGAGATTACTGAAGGTGGAGTAGTTCAGTTGGTTAAATTCAATGGATATCCCTTCCCGGGGAAGGTGAATGGAAGTCGATTGAATCCATACATTGGTGATTAGGCCAGGTGACTATATGAAGGTAACATACTATTAGCACTCCTGGCATCTGAAAGGAGGTGCGGGACTTTAAACTACACTGCCCAAGGTGGGAAACTACGTGATCAGGGGATTGCATGGAATGAGGAGATGTCATAGGGTTCACAACAGTGTGGAGAGAGTTGCGATACCCAGGGAAAAACCACACAGGTAAGCCGAAAAGTGACCGTTAAATTCATTGTTCATGATCTAATGATGATAACGTGGCCAAATGGAGCAAGGGGGCACATTTAAGAAACTAATTATGGGTAAGATCCTTGAAAATCTGTCGCCAATCTGGCATTAATGAACCAAATTTGGGGGGGAATGGTTAGATTTGAATTCAAAATGGCATATAAATTACATGTGGCTTCCCAACGAAAAACACTTGGCATTTTGAGCATTGAGTTGGTGAGATCTCAGACGTGCATTAACCACGTATTCTTCAAATAATTATTTGACTAGGTAGCGTTTGATCAATTTCCAAAGTCTGATCACAATATCATCTATGACATTATCCCAAGATCAGAAGCTATGGACACCGAAGCAGTGCCAATCAAGGGGGCTATGCCGAAAGTTCTTATCGAGGCAATGTGAGCTACTTTAGAGGTTGTAGAGGTACTAGCTGAAGTCCCCAAGTCACCATAGATGCCTAGACCAAATCCTACCCCGACCAAGGAGAGTGCAAAGGATAAGAAAGGCAAGTAGGCTGCAACACCCATGCATGCATCACCTAGAAGAAACCCATAGAAGGACAAGCCCACCACACAGGAAAAGGGAAAAACTATTAACTTGGAACTGAAGGAGGAAGCGATGAGGACATCTCGATGGATGATGAGGATATGGGGATGGAAGTGGAGGACACTAAACTTGAGGGTTCTGACCTTATTACTAAGTTTCCCAAATACGTCCCTCTGTGCAAGGGCATACCAAGGTGTCGAAGGACATTGACGAAAGCAAGGTCACCTTGCACATACCTCTATTGTTAGACGAGATTGTCTTTGAAGGACCATGCTTGGGGCAGGCTGCGGTATTGAAATTGGAAGACTGGGACTTTGCTGACAATGAGAAGTTCCCCTACTTGGCAATAGACCAGCTAATGCACTGCATTGTTCATACAACCACCGGAATGACTGCGTTGGAACTATGGAAGTGGCACAAGGGTGTAGACAAGGCAAGTTTGTTCAACCTACTATGCATTTTGCACTACAATCACACACCCATTACATTATTGGTAATCGAGCAGCTACTATTCTTGGTGCACAATGGGTGTCTATGGTTGGAGGAGTTGATACCCATCACCGATATGTTGTTCCATAGGATCACATGGCTGCCATATACAGGGGAAAATCTAGCCATGATGTTTGGTGGAAAGGGTGGCAGGCATACACTCATGGAGGCCATGAAGGATAAATTCAAGCTCGTGAAGAAGTCACAAGGCTATACCATCTCGAGCATCTGTGATCCTGCAGTCAAGGTGGCCACGTAGATTTTGGAAGGAAAAGTTATGCAGAAGTGTCTGAACCTATCGTCACTCTAGTGGCCCAATGCACAGAAGGAGTTCAGCTTAATTGGGCATGATATCTTTGCGGTGAGTTCTTCATGAACTGTAGTGAGGTAGAGAAGCTCAACAATACCTTCCACTATGTGTGGCTCTTATTGTTTATTGTGCTGGTAGCCTGGGAGCTACCTAAAGATAGTTAATTCCCCTCAGTCATGCCACACTTGCTAGAAGCAGCGAAGTATGCTTCAGTGTGGGCAACCAAGGATGCTCAACACATCAAGGATAGCAGGATCTTTTGGATCTTGATGGAAATTAATATATGCATGGCTATCAGCCGCAAGCTGCAATGTTCACCTGTTATTTTTTCCAAATTGCAGGAGTATATGGAGTTCAAGGTAGACTTTCACTGTGTATCGATTAGGGCATAGAAGGGCCCTGAGTAGAAGTGGCATGACTTGCCTTACTTGGCAACTGGTGATGCACTCGATGCAGTTCTTGATCACTGGCTAGTAGAGTGGTGCACTACTTCGGACTTGGTGGTGGGATTGAACAAGTGCAATATGTAGCACAAAAAGGAGGAGGCCAAGCTCAAGATGGAGTAGCTTGCCAAGAAGAGGGGGAAGGAGGCTAATGACAAGGCCCAGGCAGAGCATGATGCCACAAAAGAGATGGAAAAGCAGACAAGCGGAGCAAAACGCATCTTTGACAAAGTTCCGAGGTTGTTGTCATATGAAACAGAGGAAGAAATGGAAGAGAAAATAGATCAGTGCAGAGTGGACCCGAAAATGGAATCGTTTTGTATCAAGCATCCAAGAGGACAAGAAAAAGTTGGGACGTGGAAGAAATCCAAGGCCAGTAAGACGTCGCTGGACCCAATCACCCTAACAGAGGGAGATTTGAATGACATTGGAGATACAGTGTGGGATGTCACCACGGAGATACTATAACAATTCTAGCAACAACAATAGCAAGCATTGGGTGCCATCCAGATGGGTCTACATGAGCTACAGTTTCGTGCAACACAGAATAACATGATGTCCACCAGCCTTGCCATCCATACTTCAGAAGTCGCTAGGATGTTACACGTGAAGGACTCTCTAGCGATAGTGCTACCAGAGGGAGCACTAACCACAGAGATCAAAGATGATAGGCCAATTGTCAGTGCCCTCAAGGGAGTAGGGTCGAACTTGGCAGCACTTCCTATGAGACAATCCACCTACTATAGGATGGAGTGATCACAGAGCTGAGGGCCTGTGAACAACATGCTTTGCAGGTGATTAGTGAGTAGAAGGTCCATCATGTACAGATAGACCTACAACGAGACACCACCCTCACTTCCATGATGGAACTTACTAACACAAATCAGTACATGATTGAGGTTGTGAAGGAAGCATGTTGAATGATCCCCAAATTGGCTATTTCTAAGGATGTGGAGGTAGATGAATAGGTTGAAAAACTTGCTACAGGGGTGCGTGACGCTCACACAAATTTCGCCAAGGTTCAACTGGAGTTGAACCTCCAGATTGTAAAGTTGCAGTTGAAGGCCTAGCCTTCAACTATGCCAGAAGTAAAGGAGCAGTGCGCAATCATTGTCATAGAGGTGATAGCAGCAGTAGACAGTGTAGTAGCAGACTACACAAGGCTATTTGAATAGTCATTTGAAGTACTGACCAATCTACAAGAAGATCCTAATGTACAAAGGCTGGAGATAGAGGCGTGAAGACTGAAGTAGCGTTAAGACAAAGTGAAAGGAACAACGTGCACTGTCGCCCTCATAGAGAGACTTGTAAAGCTACAGGAGGCAAAAACACTGAAGGAACAGGTAGATGCATCTCGGCACAAAGAGGCAGTGTTGAAGGCACGCTTGAAGCCTTGATTGGTCAAGGCCTATTTGATCATGACCTCCATCAAAGGACAAGATTTCTAGTTTGTAGGTGACTCAACAGAAGCTTTAGTTTGACAGTTTAGGACCAGTGATAGAGAAATTGGTCAAAGAATTGAAGCAAGTGGTCACATAGTGCACAGCTGAGGTGGTAGTCATACAGGTCAAGCTGGGAGGTCTTCGTACCGAGATCTCCATGCTCATAGAGTGACTTGAGGGTGAGTCACCATGTTTGTGTTGGGGGCCTATTGGGAACGGGTTCCCCCAAGAGCAGTTTTGGGGCTAAAAGCCCATGTTTTGGGAAAATTTTGTAATAAAGTTGTAAATTCTCCACATTTTGGGGTTGTGGAGCATGAAGGTGTCAAGATTCATAAAGGTTTATCTGCTCTTATTTTGTAAAGTGTCAAGTCGATTGTAAAGATCTACCCATGGTTCATGGACCATGGGATTGTATAAAAAGGAGATAAATAAGTAAGTGATCTAGTGTGGATAAGCCTAAGTGTTTTCAGGTCTTAGCATAGGTAGAGGCTTTGCAGCTGAGTGCGCAGAGGCCTAGGGTAGAAGTTCATAACTGAGTACACAGACCCCTACAGCTGTGTGCACAGGGTGGATAGAGTCTGTATTAAACTGGAGATATCAATAAAGTATTCTGCAAATACTGTGTATTTAGTCTCTGTTAATGCATCTAATTATATTGCATTACGATGTGGGTTTATATTACAATTTTTATTTGATGCGCAAATGTATGTGATTATATCTATTAATTGAACATAAGTAAGAATATCAGTTTACGTAACAGTAACTGTAATTGGTTGGTAGAATAAGTAAAACACTTTAGATAACTTGGGAACCTATACAATACATCGTCATAGGAGCGTGAAAGTACCTGAACTACTGGTTAGGGTTGTGTGAAGGTCAGTGATACTCCTTCGCAAAGGTATTGAAGGGAAGGATAGAGGGTAGCTTGATAAGCTCTAAGTCTTAGCGACCTGCGCGAAGGTAGGAGAAGGGGGTATAAACCCACATCACAACCATCTTAGGGTGCAGAAACTTGGTTCCAACATCACCCCCATAATGCTTCAAGTGAGACTTCGGTCTGCGCTTCGCAAGATGATGTCGAAAGGGCCAGTAGTGTAGGGATTTGTTTGGCTGACTAACGTTGAACCTAGGTCAGGGCCCACGAAGCTAACAATAAGCTTGTTGTTGATGGGGAAATCTTTAATGGCCTGGAGAAGGGGTATCTTGACACACAAATTCTTCAATTCTCCGAGAAGTTCAACCTCTTCTAGGGTATGCTAGTTAGGGTAGACCAACCTTTAAGGATAGGGGGGTGTATTGACTTGAGGTACACTCTATTCCTTCTCTTATTCAAGATATTCAAGTGGAGAAGGTGGTTTATTATCTGGGATCACCCTCCTAAAATGATGGTTGATCTCTTGGATTTCCACAGCACAAGCAGGATAGGATGTCTCTCCACTATAGACCTATTATGCCTGATTATTGTTCAGGTTTGGATTGGGTTAACTCAACATTTAAGGATGCTTAGGTGGGGTATGATCAGTTAGATGTGGTTGAGGTTGGGGTGGAGGGAGTAAAGTAGGAGGCTAGCTTTTTTTAGGCTTCCACCTTTGTGAATATTAGCATGGCTATGTCTAGAAAGGATGGTTGACAACCTAAGGAGGCTATGGAGGAGCATAAGGCCAAGGAGGAGGTTTGGACCATGATGGATGAGTGGAAGGCTATCAAGGTAGGAAAGGTGCATTTATATTTGGATTGTAGTGAGGATAATGTGAACCTTGCATGCCTTGTTGGTATGGTCGAGGTCCTCGAGGTCTCCTTTGGTTAATGAAGCACAACTTTTCTTATCCACTCTATACTCCTTCTTAGTATATAGACTTTAGGCCTGATAGAGAGGGAAATTTTTTTGTTGCATGATTCTCTTCATATACTAGGAAGAATTCTATGACATTCAATGAGCATTCATTACTAGAATGTCGTTTAGTACATCTAGGGCAGAAAATAACTAGTTCCCTTTTTGCTTCCTGTTATATTCTTTTGATTTGCATAATATCCATTTTCATGGAAAAGGTAAACATTTTACTCTTAATTAAGATAAGGTCAAAGTGCTGAGAAAAAGAGGTGGAGGAAAATGGTGCTACAAGCCTACTACAGGCGTTGCTACAAGAGGTTATGCATTGCTACAAGAGGCCTTGTATTGCTACAGAAGGGGTTCTGAGGGTCTTTTCAGGGTGAATATGGTGTCTTGAGGGAAGGAGAGGATGGATGAAGGTAGGAGGGAGTGAATGAAGGTTGGGTAGGCCTCCTACACAATCCTAAGACCTCTCACAGGTTTGCCTTGTACTAAGTTGGATGCCCATGATGTCCTTAATTTCCTAAACAAAATGATTGTGGAAACAAAGTTTGGGAGCAGTGTGAAGGGTAAGTGGAGATGATGGAGAAGTCCAAGTGGATATGAAAATACATGCCCACTGTTGCAGATAACCACAACCCTACAACTGGCCTATTGTAGCAGCTACAACCACCCTCCAAAATTTTTGCTCCCATGCAAATTTTGGAGCCTACTTTGGATCCTGCAATCGATCATCCTTGATCACTTGTTGGTAAGCTAATGATATCAAGATTCCACTCCTTGATCTTAACAATTATTCATGTTCTCATCTTTATGTAGCATGTGTCATATTTGGGCGTAGGAATTATTGTTTTTCATGCAAAGGGAAGGCACTTACTTTCTGTCACTTACTTTTTATCACTGCACTGTCTCTAGAAATTGCGTAGTTTTGTTAGTCAGTCCCCCTGTCAATCTGCATGCCACTCCTCTTGAAAATTGCATAGTTTTCATGGACAGACCACTTGCTTTCTGGCATTATTGTTAGCCCAGAATTTGCGTAGACATGTATTGCATAATTTCCTCCTAGATCTACGTAGTTTTGGTCAACAAGCTCCCACAGCCCGATCCCGACCTCCTCTAGAAATCTACGCAATTTTCACTCCTAATTCCTCCTGTTGCCTACACTCCCTTCCTTGGAAAAATTGTATAGTTCTACCTCCCCAGCTAAGTCAAATATTATAGATCTCAATATTGTCCCACACTACTCAACCTTGCCTCTTAGTGACCTCTACATAGTTTTTGCCAATCCTGGAGCCTCACATATCATCTTGAAATGTGCTCTGTGTAGTTTCAAAGCCTTGTCCCCTCTCCCAGTAACCTGCACCTGGAAAAAAAAGGCAATGCATCATGGTAGACTAGGGTATTTCTAGATTTGATGTCATCTCACCATGAGTGAGTGTAGGAACAAGTACATGGATAAGACATGGTACGATGACGAACATGATGAGCAAGGAACACATGCTAGAAGGCTTTCTTGCAGTTGCACAAACACACAAAGCATACCAAGTAGTAAGCAAGGGAGACACATGCACATGCATGAACCATCAAGTGAACACCAAGACCATTAATGACTCCGTAAACTTTTCCATGTGGAGCTGAAGCTGTGGTACACCACAAGAACACTCATCACTTAGCAGTGTAGCAAGTCGACACGAACAACACTGCCAGCATGTGCATATCAGTAGTATCATGTTGATTTGGGTCATGAGTCGCCTCAGCCACATCACTACTTTGGGTCATACTTGTGTAATCAATGTAATGTAACATGGAAGTCCAAGAGACCCACAGATGAAGTTAAAGAGTCATGTAAGTTGAACAATCATAAGGGAAGTTGAATATTCACAAGGGTCAGTTTCACCCTTGGCTATATATACCCCTCATTTATACATGCAAAGGACTTTTCACCTTGGCTCCTCTCACATAGCCTTGAGAGTCTGTAATATCTTCTTTGAGGAGCAAGCAGTGCCTCCAACGCCCCACTATTGGGGTTAGTGATGTATGGTGTACATATGTGTCTTGGAACTTTCGCTTATTTTAGAAGCCTGTTAACAGGCCAGAACGTTATCACACATTTATTTTATTCGTTTGTAAGATTATTCTTTGGACACTTGTAATGCATTTGGTTTTAACTTGTACTAAGATAGTTGAACTATTTCAGTTGTTTTAGTGAATATGCTATTGGAAATGTGTTGTATCAGTTGTTAACACTGTCTCTCCTGTGTGGACTATTCCATCGTACTATAGATAGATTCATTATTGTAAACTTTCTATAATGACTGTCACACTCATGTAGAATACTCTAATGGGTGTTGTACATGATAACTGTTCACTTTGTGTTTGTGACTACTGCATCCATGTGGACTACTCCACCAGAAGCTGTGTAGATCCTACTATTTTGTGTGTCTCTAACAGAGTTGTGACTATTCCCTTGACTTGACACTCACTCTCACCCTCTCCCTCTACGGTGAAAGAACTCATACACAAGCAACACTAAGAACTCACCAGGCACTCAAACCTCGTTGTTTGAAGACTAAGTACACCACTCTCATGTGCTAACAAGCAATATCTAAGGGATATCTTTAAGATAATGGCAACCTGTCCATGATACTAGAAGGGACTCTTAAACTAAATAATGTGAGGTATAGTTGGGACTTTATACGAGAGATCCCATGAATGTTGGTGGGTCCAACATCGTCAACATTTATGGTGCTAGAAGGAGAGCCAGATGACAAGATGAGTCTGCACAATTTGTTTTGAATCTTCACATACTTATCATGACTAACTACATAATTCTCCCTCCAAAGGGTATGTCTTATGGAAATGACTTTGAAATCTTGGAGGAGCTCCGGAATTCCTTGTCACAACACACATATGTAGGTGAAGGTGGAATGGCTTAGCTTGAACACAGAATGGCCTTTATAGTTACGTCTCACAAGTATAAAATCCATGAAGATTACATGACATTATCATTGTGCGTTTACACATTTCGAGGGCACCCACTCTCGTGGTATGCCATGCTACCTAAGAAATCTATTCACTCTCTCACTCAGTTGATTGTAGATATTGATAGTGCTTTCCATCATTTTGACCATAAAGCACTCAATAAATAAATTCTGGAATTACGGAAAGCACCTGATGAATCCGTTGAGAAATTTCACACACGCTTTTGTAATCTTTCATACCAATTTCCTAAAGATGAAATTTATTGGTAATTTATAGATGGAAGATTTAATTATCTTCTTAACATATATGGAAATCCATAATTCTTATAATCATTTGAACCCCTCCCATCATACCTTAGTGTTAGAGCTACCAAATCTAATACAGACAAGGTCATTGTCACAAGTGACTATCTGTCCTCCTCTCATTAAACAAATCTAGCTTTGCAGTATGAGGTGGAAGAAGGTGCACGCACATTTTTGGAACTATCACATCCTCCTACCCCACCTGATCTTGATATTTTTGTATATATTCCTTTCAAGCCTACTATTTTTCATGTGGAATTGTTACCTCAACCTCTGTCCCTAGGTTCTGCTAATCCTATGGATTGTACTATCTTGTGTTATTCCATTCTGGACTCCACACTCGTTGTGAATGAGGACCAAGCCATCGACGGAGTTGATGTTGTGTAGCCAACCTGCACTATCATTCATGATGAGTGTGTGCAGGGATCTGAAGAAGAACCTAGGGTGAAGGATAAACTCCTTACATTTGTGCCTCATTCGCTCTATCCTGACATCTCTTCTGATTCTGCCACTCTTGATTTTCCCTGTGACAATCCATCTCCAGATGTTTCTACTTCTGATATTTCACAAGACACATTAGATGTGAGCCTGAAATTACATTCTAGAGATGAAACATCTTCCTCTGAAAATCCGTCCCATCTATCATTTCTAAAAACACAAAGGCTAAGCATCCTTGTTTCTCATCTACCTCTCTGCATGATTCATCAAATCATGAGGATGCCAATGAACATCCTAAATTTTTTGATCATGGTTTTCATTATCTCTGTACTTCTTGATTTGAACACAATGTTGATTCATTTGGTGTTAATATTTCTAAGCCGCTAGTTTTTTATGATCTATTTTTTGACGAAGTGGAAACCCCGCAAGCCATCGAGGCACTTCAGCCTAAGCTAATGGTTATGTCAGGCCCTCGCTATCCTAAGGTTAGTCCCACTTCCGATTAGAAAATTTTTGAAACACCCAATGCTCCTCATGACTCATCTGTATGGATTGAAGATTAATCCAACACACAGATTTCGCTTCCTCAACTAAAATCACATGATCTCATCACTTATGCATGGCAGGAATCATACATAGGAAGCACAATTGCAAAGATTAATTTGTCTCTCTTTTTCATGTTTTCTTTTTTGCCAGTGTAAAAAGAGTACACATGCTTATCATCTACATGCAGTGTGTCGCAACACCGTGTTAAGTTCGCAGAATGGTTGTCTTGCGCTTTCACTATTTTCTTTTATGTGGACACATTTAAACTCAGAGTGTATTGGTATTCATTCTTAAATATTTCTTGGTATTCATTTTTAAATATTTCTTGTTCACTGGTTTACATGTATATATTTCTTGTTTACAATTCCTTTGCCAACATGGGCCAACAAATGGACCAGTGGCTGCATTGGAAATATCACTTCATGTGAGTAGGCCCAAGCACTGTTTAGCGTAGGAATATTAGTGTTTTATTTCTTGCTTTGATTTGCTTCCTGGTTTGCATGTTTTCTTTTCTTTCTTACTTGGTTTGGTCTTATTTCTTGCTTTATTTTCTTACTGGTTTTTCTTTCGTTTTTCTTTTGATTTTTTCTTTTTTCTTTCTTTGTTTACTTGTGCCCATAGGTTAGCCTCTCATGAAACCTTGTTTGGATTTCGAGACAAGCCAGGAAAATCTAAGAGGACTTGTGCAACTATCAACATTTGGTTATCTATTCTCTCTCTTTATGAAGAACTTTTTATTTTCAATTGATGATTCCTTAATGGAAAATACATTCTATTCAGAGTGATTCTTTGTGAAAACACAACACTTGCACTATTATCTAGTACAACCTACTCTAATTGATTCCTTTGGGTTAACCCTTGTCAGCTCAGTCAAGTTGAGTAAGGTGAGGGGGAAAACCTTACCAAGTATGTCAGAGGTATATATAACATACTTCTCTAAAGGAAAAAATCCTTCTTCTCTCAAAAAGTCAGAATCCCTCTTCTGCCTCTGAAATAAATAAGTGCCTATGTATAATTCTTTGAAAAAATAAAAAAATGAAAAATGAATAAGGTGAAAGAAGAGAAAGGCTTCCTGTGTAGAGAGGTGATACAAGTAACTCTGCTAGGGTATTGGCAAGGCTCGCTAGTAGCGAAGTGATGCTTATGTTGCTGCATGACTCTGTCGAGGTACTGTCCAGGCCTATTGGAAACGTAGAAACACCAGAGGTCAAACTTAAACTCTGACAGTTATATTACTTGTGAATCAATATACCCTTCATCACAAATTGAAACAACTAAGTTGTTGGCTTGGAATGTCTACTAACCGATCAAGAGAATGATAGGCAATACATCTTTCACACAAGCTAGTACGAAAGCCATCATGATCAAAGAATCAAATAATACTTCCTAAAGGGTTAGACTCAATTTTCATGATAAAAGGTCCATACAAAGAGCTGGAGTTCTACCAGAGTGTCACCAATGTTGTAGCAGCTACAACCGCCCTCCAAAATTTTAGATCGCATGCAAGTTTTGGAGCTTACCTTGGATTCTATGATCAATCGTCCTTGGTCACTTGTTAGTAAGCTAATGATCTCAAGCTTCCCCTTATTGATATTACAAGTTGTTCATGTTCTCATCTTTACGCAACATGTGTCATCTTTGGGCATAGGGATTGTTGTTTGTCATGCAAAGGGAATGTTGTTTTCCTTTAAGGGAAATCATGATCTTCACATAGACATGTTTCACACTTACTTCAAATGCTCTTGTCATGAATATTGTTACATCAAGCAGAGTATATTTTATAAATTATGGATGGTCTATGTTGCATCACTAAGTTTTCATGTGAGGTCATAGTCAAGTCTTGTCGATGTTTACGTATGTTTCACTGATCTCACACTTAGCCAATTTACCAAGCAACTTAGCCTCATTCAGCTTCCTAGAACTGTGCACTTTACTTCTATAACCCTCAATCTTTCTCCCTTTCCAGCTGGAACCCTACAAATGGAAAAGTTCTAGCCTCCCTTGACATCCAAAACATCACAGTGGTTTCATCTAGAGTCTTTCCCCCAGCCAAAACTTGTTTTCTTAAGAAATTGCGCAATGTTGTCCCTCAGTTGCCCAGTCAACACTGCTCTATAGAAATGTGCAGAGCAGTCTCGTAGCTAGCACTTCTCTCCAAAAATGTGCAGAGAAATCCAATTGCATTGCATTCATAAATTTTGTAGAGGTGTCCCCCAAGGACCCCCATCGCACATCTATGTCAGGGCCTAAAAAATGCACAAAGTTTTCCAAGATTCCATGTCTGTCTTGCATGTAGAAACTACATTGTTAGGCCTCATTTCGGTAGCATTCATTGCCCGCTCAAAAAACAATGATCTATCTCTGAACAACTATAGGAAAAGGTGACATGCTGAGATCACTCCCAAGGATTTGAGGAGAAGGACCAAGGAACCAAGTGATGGAAAAATATCAGGACCACATGAAAACTTCGTTGTATGCATGATCATCTAGAGGGTAAGTATGGTAAGTAAAGAACATCTTTCGAAGTACAACTCTTAGTTGAATTTTTAGGATTGCTTGTCATTGTCATATCATCATCTCTTTAGTAACATGCATGTGTGCACACACAAAAAATTCATTTCATGTGTTTCCTCTACATGTTGTGCTTCCTTGTCACTTGTTTGACCAATTATCACCATCGGCCTGTTGATTTCCATGTCATGCTTTCAACTTTGTTTGGGTGATATCGAAGGATTTTCTTCATGTGCATGAGTTTTTTCCTATGAAAACACCTGTCACACTCACACACAATGTTGTAATAACTCTCACGCAAGTTTCATCAGGGTCATCCGAAGGTCTATCCGAAGTGTGACACTTGTCACTTTCACCATTAGAAGGTCACATAGTCAACCACACTGAGACATGTTGTCTCATTGGTCTGAGGTGTCTTGTCATCGAGTCATATTGAGTGTGTGTTCGTAAGGTCATGTATACATGAGTTCACTCACTCACAAAATTAACCATTTTTCCGAAGATCTGTCAACTAGACCACTATCCATCAGGTGGACCTCCAATGAGCTTCACTACGTAGTCTTAGCCCTCATTGACGAAGCATTGTTGCCCATAATTGCACAGAGCTTGAGGTTGCGTTCCAGGAAGTTTGCACTGTGAAATTTTAGAATCAATCTAGTTGAATGTTACCCATAACACTGCAGAAGTTGCTTATGACACTATCTTAGTCTGCGCTTCTTACAAGCCTATCCATCAAGCTTCCCATTGATCAACCATAGAATTTGACTTGGGAAGTGACCTAGGGCTCCACTCATCCCAAAAATTGTGCAGAAGCCATCTGAATGCCTACCTCCACTAACTGAAGAAATTGTGCAGAAATGAGGTGTAGGCACCTGTTTCCTATCACTACACTGCCTCTAGAAATTGCACAATTTTGTCAATGAGTCCCCCTGCTGGCCTGCTTGCCACTCCTAAAAATTGTGTAGTTTTAATGGAAAATCCACCTGCTTCTCAGCATCCCTCTCAGCCCAGAAACTACACAGAGATGTCGTGCATGATTTCCCCCTAAATCTACACAGTTATGGCAAGAAAGCTCTCGTAACCTAATCCCGACCTCTCTGAAAATCTACATAGTTTTCACTGCCAATGCCTTTTTCTACCTATACCACTTTCCCTAGAAAAATTGCATAGTTCTACCTCCCCAATTGAGTTAGATCCCACAGATTTCATTGTTTTCCCAGACTGCTCAACCCAGCCTCTCAGTGACCTCTGCACGGTTTTTCTTGATAGTGTCTCAGAGCTTAGCATCCTGGCATGAAATGCGCTCTGCGTAGTTTGAGAGCCTTTTCCTTTCTCCCATTCACCTTCACCTGGAAATGAAAGGAAATGCATCATGGTAGACTAAATGATTTCAAGATTTGATTTCATCTCTCCGTGAGTAATTGTAGGAATAGGTACATGGATAATACATGGCATGACGATGAACATGATGAACAAAGAGTGCATGTTAGAAGGATTTCTCACATTGGACAAACACACGAAGCATACCAAGTAGCAAGTGAAGGAGACACATGCACATTCATGAAACATCAAGTGAACACCAAGACCATTGAAGACTTCACGCACTGTGCCAGGAGGAGGAGAAGCTATGGTACACCACGAGCACACTCATCACTCTACAATGCAGAAACTCGACACAAACAACAAAATCAACATGTGCATACTAGCAGTGTCATGTCAATTTGTGTCATGAGTCGCCTCGGACACATCACTACTTTGGATCATACTTGTGTAATCTATGTATTTAACGTGGAAGTCCAAGAGACCCAAGGATAAAGTTAAAGAGTCATGTAATTCAAACAATCACAAGGGTCAGTTTCACTCTTGGCTATATATACCCCTCATTTGTACATGAAAATGACTTTTCACCTTGGCTCCTCCCACATAGCCTTGAGAGTCTGTAATATTTTCTTTGAGGAGTGAGCAGTGGCTCCAATGCCTTGCTATCGGGGTTAGTGATATATGGTGTATGGATGTGTCTTGGAACTTTCACTTAATTTAGAAACCTATTAACAGGCCAACACATTTTAACACATGTATTGTATTCATTTGTAAGACTATTCTTTGGATGCTTGTAATGCATGTGGTTTTCACATGTACTAATATAGTTGAATTATTTTGGTTGTTTTTGTGCATATGCTGTTGGAAATGTGTTGTATCAATTGTTAACATTGTCTCACCCATGTGGACTATTCTGCCAAATTCCAGACAAATTCATTTTTGTAGACTTGTTATGATGACCATCGCACTCATGTGGAATACTCTGCTATGTGTTGTATGTGCTATCTATTCACTTTGTGTTTGTGACTGTCGCATCCGTGTGGAATACTCCACCAAAAAATGCAGAGATCGTGTTGTGTTGTGTGTCTCTAACAGAGTTGGGACTATTCGCTTTCGACTTAAGACTCACTTGGACCCTCTCCCTCTACAGTGAAAGAACTTGGACACAAGCAACACAACACTCACAAAACACATGAACCTCGTTGTTTGAAGACTAATTATACCACTCTCATGTGCTACCAAGAAAGAGTTAAGGCATATCTTTAAGATAATGGCAATCGAGCCATCATATTAGACAAGAATCCTAAACAAAATGGTGTGAGGTCTAGTTGGGACTTCATTCCAAGGAGATCCCCTAAATGTTGGCGGGTCCAGCACCACCAATCCATATGCATGCATCAAATGATCAATAACATAGTGAGATAAACTATCATGGACCAGATGATTTGAAGTTGACTAACATCTATTCTCTTTCACAAACACTACTATGATCACTAAACTATCTCCTAAGTTTCAAAAAGTAGCCATGCAAAAGGATAACTAACATCTATCTATTTCTAAGAAATCATAAACAATTTTCCCCTATTTTTTAGGAGCTTCACACCATGGAATTGCGCAATAGGCTTAGGTCAATCTCTGACTGCATGCACCACCTGTACACATGGGAATATGCTATAACTCATAGTACACTACCATAGAATCTCCATCTCAAATAGGTAACTTGAATTCTCTACATGCAACAACTATTTTGGGTTGATTGATCAGTTAACTGGTTGATCACTAAGTGTGGTTGAAGTTCCACTTCCACAACTTGACCTCCACTAGTTCTTCTAATAGTTAGAACTAGTTAAATTGATAATAACTCAAATTAATTGAAATAGATTGCTACAAATTAGTAATCAATCATGTAGAATTAAACTCAAGCTTCTCCAACTCAATTTTTTTGAGTTAACTGAGTGAGAAGAGCCATGTCACCTCAACTAACTACCTCCAAGTATTATGCTGAAACAAAAATTCAAAATTTAATATATTTTGACCAAGGCAAAGTCAAAACTTGATTTCCTTGCTACATTTTCATAATATTTTAGATTCATATTTTGTCACCATCATTCAATATTTCATAGCCTTTCCTGCTATTAGGGCTTTTTTAAGCAATGTAGAGCATTTCCTCTCATTTATACATTTTGATACAACCCTAGCTTGTTTTCATTTCTTTCCTCTTTCAAATTTTTGGCTTTCTTGTTGATTGCTTGAGAGTGTTCATTTGGCCTTCATTCCAAGTTTTGACACTTTTTGAGTTTTTTCCATTATAACTTGGGGAAATTTTGGCCTCTTTTTGGATTTTTCCTTTTGAATTATCTTTTAGGTCTAGAGTTTTATAAATTTGAGGATTTCATTTTAGGATAAGTGAGAGGTGCATTTGGTAGATTTTTTTTTCCTTTTGAAAGTGAAAAGAATCTTTCACTTCTCTAGTTTGTTTTCATCGAGTTTGAAAAAAAAACAGTGCATCTTCATGTAGGTGTAATCAGGGTGTTACTAACAAGAGTATATCACACCATATGTGTTTCACACTACTACTAAACTAAGTAAACAACAAACACTAAAATGAAAACTATAATAAAATTCATTACACTTCACTTGTATTTTGCTAGTAGCACACTAACATCAGCTTAAGTTAGGGCTTTTCATCTAGGTGTGTGAGTAAACTTTTCCAAGATCACAAAAACAACTTAGTAGCTTGTGGTGAGGAGTGAAAATCTAGTCTTAGTAGTGCATTCTAGAAAACCCTTCTAACACAAGGGTTAATCACAAGGTCACACTTGGTGCTAGGTGAGGTGGCATTCCCCATTTTGTAGAAAATATTGTAGATTCCCAAGCTAATGCAATTTTCTAAAGAAAGAAACAAGAATATACTTCAACTCTTTACAACAAAAGCCCATAAACATAGAGAAAATAATAATCAATAGAGGAAGATAATCACAGGCACATAACACAATAAATATCGAGGGAAAGCCACAACTCAAATCCCCACTATATTTTTTTTATTAATCCATAAAATCAAGATGAAATTAAAATTCTTGTTCTTTGTAGAACAATTTTAGCACTTAGAAAATTGAAACTCCAAATCATAAGAAAGCTCAATGCCAAATATTAGCCTCTTCACAAGCTCTCCAAGTCTCTAATCCAACGTGTAATTACTATGGAGGATAGCTTGTATTTAAAGCGAAATAAAGCCTCTAAAATAGCGCAATCCCTCAAGGATCAGTTCTTGACTACATGCACTATCATTGCAACTCAGAAAAATTTAAAATAACTAGTACATTGTCCATACACTCTATTATACACTGGGTCTTTCTCGGAATTGACATGCATGAATTTCTCATGAGTAAATATTCAATTAACTAGAGTAGCGTTAGTGGAGTTCATTAGTGTCACCACTGATTGTTAACTCACTATTAGTGATCTCAATTAGTTTGAGAACTAATTTAACTAAATTGGCTCATTAAACCAATTAATAAACTTGAATTTAACTATTTTAAGTTTCTATGAGAATAGAATTCAAATTTAATTCACAGTTTAATTAAAGGAAAAATTAAACAAGAATTTTGTGTTGCCATTTCTTAACACTCCCTCTCAACAAGAAAGGGATTATCAACTAACCCGATCCTATCTCTATGAAACTCAAATTTACATCTTAACAATTCCTTTCTCAAGATGTCAGCATCTTTCTCCTCTATGGGAATTTAATCTAACAACGTGATCCACCTCAATACACAATCTCTGAGATGATGATACTAGATATGAAGATGCTTGGACCGGTCATGAAAGAATGGATTTTCAGAGAGTTTGATACAACTCTGATTATCACAATAAATCACTATTGTATCCATATGCTAATGAAACAAGCCAACCATGATCTTCCTCATCTAGATAGCCTCACATGCTTCCTAACTTGCAGCCATGTACTCTACCTCTACCAAACTAAGTGCAATTGATCTTTGTTTCCTGTTGTACCAAGAAACTGTTGCGAACCCAATACTAAAGATCCCTCCTGATGTTCTCTTCCTGTCGGATGAAATCCCTACCCAATATGTATTAGTGAAGCCTTGAAGCTTAACTCCCTTTGTCCATATTTACCATAACCCAAACTGAGTAGTGCTTCTGAAGTATCTCAAAACATGCTTTATTGCCTACCAATACAACTTGGTAGGCCTAACCATCACTTGACTAAGTTGGTTAACTACATAGTATATATCCGATCGTGTGTTCACCAAGTACATGAGTGAACCCACAAGATGCCTATAAACATTAGCTTCCACTACCTCCCCTGAAGTAGCATCCTCCTTCCTCCATTTACCAGCTAGAGGAGTCTCCATGGGTTTACTGCTCTCCATGTAGAATCTCCTGAGTATTTCATTGGCATGCTTACCCTCAAATACTAACAACTCCAAATCTCCCTAGCATACCTCCATGCCAAGAAATTAGTGCATGAGCCCCATGCCCTTGATCTCAAACTCTCTTGCAAGTCCTCCTTGAAAGATTTGATGAGCTTCTCATCACCTGTCAATATGAGATCATATACATAAAGTAAAATGATCAACAACTTACCTTCCACCACTATGTGATGTAGGTTCACATCCGCTTCACTCTTTGTGAAGACCAACCAAGTGAACTAGCTATCTATCATGTTGTACCAAGCATGGGGTGCTTTCTTCAGCCCATACAACACTCTCTTGAGTTGGCACTCGTGTGACTCATGGTCCATGTTTTCAAAACCTTCGGGCTACTCTATCTACACCTCTTCCTTAATCATGTCATTGAGGAAGGAAGTCTTCACATCCATCTGATGGATCTTCTGAGCCATTTGCAATGATAGTGCTAATATAGATCTGATTGATGAGTACCTTGCAACAGGAGAAAATGTGTCATCATAGGTAATCCCCTCTACATATGAAAAGCCACGGGCCACAAATTTGGTCTTATGCTTCTCCAAACTACCATATGCAGCTTACTTTCCTTGTAAATCCAATAAGAGTTCACAACTAACTTGTCCTCCAGTCTCGGGAGCACATCCCAAACATTGTTTCAGACTATGGAGTCATACTCCTCTAGCATCACATCAACCCAAACTAGCTGATGCAATGCTTCCTAAAAGAAAGATGGCTCTGTCACAACACATGCACCCATAAGTGTCATGTATCTAGTGTACCTCTTTGGTGACCTCATATATCTTTGTTGAGAAGAGGGTTCTCCCATATTCTCCCATGCATCATCCAACAATCTGTCAGCCTCTCTAGTGTGCTTTCTTCCCTCTCTAGAAGACTCTTCCTGAATGAATGTCTCCACTCTCTAGACCTCTGCATGTGGTTGCTCCACATCAGTCTAAGGCCCCTCAACCTTAGGAGCTAAAAGCTCCTGATCCACATGTAGCTCAAGCCGGCTCTCAAGGGATACTCACATGACATTCTCCTCATTGAACCTAATATCGCTGCAAACTAGTGTCATCCGACTGGTCAAGATTTACACCCAGCATTTGTGGGGTGTATCAGTGTACCCCACTAATATCCCCAACTCTATTGTTTTCTCAAGCTTCTTCTGTGCATCTTTGGTCACATGGCAATAAATTGATGACCCAAAATCATGAGTCGGAATAAGCCTCCTTTGGTATCTTCATCTCAAGTATTCAATGTGGGTTATGGTTCTGAACATAAACTATTGTGTTGCATGCCTTAGACCATAATTTTAGTGGTATGCCTTAATTATGCAACATTGCCCTTGCTACTCCTACTATGCTCATGTTCTTTGCCTCAGAAACCCCATTCTGTTGAGGGTTATGGGGTGTAGTCAACTCTTGTTTAATCCCTTCCACTGCATAGAAGTCCTTAAACTCATTGGAGACATACTCACCACCATTATCACTCCACAGATCTTTAACCTTCTTGCCAGAATATTTCTCTACCAATGCTTTCAACTCACAAAATTTTGTGAAAGTTTAATCCTTTTTTTACATAAAAAATACCCATCATTTATGAGAACATTCATCAACAAATATAACATAATACCTATGTTTGATCATGGATGTTGTTGAGAATTGTCCACACACATCTAAATGGACTCTTTCTAAAATAGACTCTGCTCTACTGTCTCCATCTCCAAAGGAAGACTTGGTGTATTTTCCCAAAGTACAACCCTTGCATGTAACAACTTGCTCAAGCGTACCTTTGGGAAGACCAACAGATATTTTCTGCAATATCTTCAAAACCCCATGATGAAAGTGGCCCAATCTCTTATGAAAAATCTCAATGACATCTCAGATCAACATATTTTATGCTTTTGAACTCAAAGTAGCGCAATCCTCTACCTTTATCTTATAGAGATTCTGAACTCGAATCCCTATCTTCTTTACTTGACCCATGGTTATGTGTCGAAGGAACGCCTTTCCTTTCAAAAAGATAACATCATATACTCTATCCTCAAGCATGGAAATGGATACCAAGTTCTTCGTTAGTATGGGTACATGTATAAAATTCTTCAAGGTGAGTGGAGCCACATCATCCCTCTAAAAAGTAATAGTGCCCACACCAGTAACACTATACTTACCATCATCACCCATATCGATATGCATCTTGAGATATTTCCCCTCTGGTTCACTGAATAACACTTCGTCACCAATCATGTGGAATGAAGCTCCATTGTCTAAGTACCAGACACTTCCCATCATTCATGACACCATGCATGTAATGAGGGAAAAGTCCAATTTGAATTGGGAGGCCAAAGCCTCACCTACCGCTCCTCCTAAGAACTTCTTAGACTTCTTCAATGGAAAATTTGTAGAAAAGTGTCACATCTTGTGATAATGAAAGAATTTAACTTTCATCATGTTCTTCTTCTTACCTCCATGATAAGAATCTGATTTGGAAGGGGAAATTTCACCTTTCCCTTTCCTCGCCTTAATCGCTACAGTATAGTTCTCTTCATACTTAGTCTTTGATGTAGAGCCATCCTTGGTGTTCCTCATAATCTCATCCTTCATCAAATCCAACCATAGTTTCTACCAATCTAGAAGCTTCTCTCGACCATTAACAAAGTCCTGATAATTATGCCAACTCTTTGGGAGTCTAGGAAGAGCAAGGGTCACCATATCCTCCTCGAAAACCATGATTCTGACACTTTCGAGTTCATCCCAACATTGAGTGAACTTGGTAAAGTACATTGGAATCATAATGCCATTATCCATCTTGATTTTATGAACTTTATCCTTTAGTGCCAAATTTCCTTGATCACTTCTATTCTGATACAAGTCCATCAATGTTTTCCACATAGCATGTGGGGTTTCCTTTCCATGGATACTTGAGATAATATGAGCTCAAAATCCGTCAAGGATTATCTACCTTAGCTTCAACACACACTTCTTCCACTCAGTCAAGTTTTGTGCATCAGTAGTTGTTGGCTTAGGAATTGCTTGTTCAACAAATTCCTTCAATTCATTGTCCTCTAGCATAGCCTCCATCCTCTCCCTCTAGGCTATGAAATTTGAGATACCTTCCAAGGCATACTCAAGCCTCAACCCATGGAACATCATCTATTGATCCTGAAGTATTTATGTGAATTTTGACTTTCATCTGTAACCCATAAACTCAAAAATTTGAAATCTCATTTAGAGAGTTGTTTTTAAATCAATGATATCTCCCTCATCTGAACACTAATTTGACCGATTTTGTTTTTTGAATTTAGGTATCTATTGGGCATGGAATCCCTCCACAGCATGTTTTGGGGCTCAAAGCCCAAGTTTTTGTAAGACTCCGCGATTTGTGGGCGCGAAGTATAGGTTAAGTCATAGGGTTGTCCACTCTAAAGTAATGTAATGTAATGTAAATTCATGTCAGCCTACCCATGGTCCCTGGACCATGGGATTATATAAATAGAATGAGGCTCTAAGTTGTAAAGATAGTGAAGGAAGAGGAGAGAAGAATATGAATGTTTTGATCTTAGAGTAGGAGTCTAAGTGTATTGGGTCGTAGTAGTAGGAAGAGGTTTTGCAGCTGAGTGCGCAGAGGTCTAGTAGAGTCCACAGCTAGGTGCATGGGGAGATGTTGAGTCTATAATCAGGATTGAATATTAATAAAGAGAAGTTGATTCCTATTTTTGTGTAACTATTGTGCATTACCTTCTTTACGTTTATATTGTTTTATTTATCGCGCACAATGATATGATTATTGAATATGCTGTAATAATCCTTAGTCTTACATAAACAAGGTAAGTAACTAGATAATAACATATTAAATAGCAAAGGGACTTGGATATTACGGGTTGTGCCCTAAGTAGGGCTGCGTGAAAGCAGCATCATAAGTTGGCAAGGGAGAGCAAGTGTGTGTAGCGACGTGCGTGCAAGGTAAACCTGTGGACCCCCAGAAGCTCATCAGACATCCCCAGGGTGCAGAAAAATAGTTCTAGCACCCTCCCATACTACTTTGGGTGAGACCTCAATCCATGCTACATGCACTGTTGTCAAAAGGGCTAGTAGTATCGGGATTTGCTTGGCTAAATCACCTCTGAACCTGGGTCAGGCCTATACAAGCCAACAAATGGTTCTGTTGTCGGGATTGGGATCTACATAAACGATGTCTGATGTCATGCCATTGGAATCCAATGAAGAAAGAAATTGAAGAGTGGTTGGACAAAACAATTCATGAGTTTGCGGCATAGGAAAATAGAAATCCACGGGTATCTAAGGAACAATGGTTGGAGTGCTACTTGTATAAGGAAATCAACAAAATTTTCTTTGCATCCTTTCCTTCTAAGCTGTATGAGTGGATTGAAAAGTTAGCAAACAACTAGAGAAGGTGTAGGCTTGACAAACCAATAGTGTGGACTCCGGACTTGGTGCTCAGGCTAGAAACATCATGAGATAAGATAGTGCGAGATGTGGACCATTGGCTTGACCAAATAATAGGAGGATTTATCACTGAGTTTGTGGTCGACACGACCATCAGCTACAGTGAGGCGGAACACCGTTTTCTTAAGGGCCCGTGAGGTAAGTATATTAAATCTTTGAACACTTGGATTAATATTCTATTGTGTGAAAAAAAGGTTATGCAAATAAATTAATGTTTGGAACTATGCAAAGTGGGAATATCTACAGAAGTGGAAGTAGTGAAGAGTTGGAAAATAGTCCCTTAATTTCACCCTCGTGGGAAAGCAAGGAAGAGTTCGCGAAAGTTTATCTGAGAATTGCGGTGAGTCTGATAAGGCAACATATTCCACGTTTACCACCTCCACCCACACTGCCACCGGTATCACCCTCCTCACCTCCATCTCCACCCACCACACCTCTTCCACCACCATAGTTTAGTATCATCAGTGCGATCAAACTACTGATATTCAGAGGAGTGGGAAATGAAGAGCCGGACCAATTCTGGTTCATGGTAAGAGTAGTATGGGAAGTAGAGGGCACTATGGATGATAATATTAAAAAGGATACGGTGGTAAGCGCACTGCAGGATCGCTCATTAACATGGTATATCAATCATTCTAATGACCACCCGAACGTAGGAATCACAGAGATTTAGGTCACGCTGAATAAGGACTTTAACAGGCCAAAATCAGAAACGCAATCAATCATTGGGTTTAAGGAGATCTTGATGCTCCTGGGTGAGACCCCCTGGGATCTTGACCAAAGGCTGAAGAGTACGATCCGTGAAGCCAATATGACATTAATAGATGCACAACATCACGCCTGGTTTGTGGCCTCACTTACACCACACTTAAGGATGGCACTGTCATAGAAACAACTGTCCACCTAGGCTGAAGCGTTGGAGATGGTTATGAGATTACATGAGACCCCTATATAAGACCCTGGGTTGGGAGTCCAAAAAATCCATGTGAAATTGCAAAATCTGTGTCTAGAAATGCAAAGTTTGAAACAGGATAGGACACCTCGGACGGAGGTGCAAGAGGAAGTATGGTGCATAAAATGTAAAGGCCAAGGGCACAATAAGGACCATTATCCAGTGTTTGCAAACTATTTGGTAGGAGGAGGGCCGATGCCATTAAGACTGGAGGCACAAGTAGGTCTGATCATGGTGTCTGTCCTATGGTGTGCAATCTTCCAGATCGGAGGAAACACACTATGGACAATTGTCATCTATTGCATAAGTATATGCAGACGTCCCAGCAATTATTTTGTAATTTCTACAAGTCGGTAGGCCATGATGAATGCACCTTCCAAAGCTACTGTTATAGCTCCAAACCTCACTGTTATGGTTTGTGATGCTGCACTCATGGCCTAGGGCAACCCCTCCTTCCAGACCTGGTCCGAAATCTAAAAAACAATGTTTTATTCCCTGTACGCGACATTTCCCTGAGTTAAACACGTGTATACGTGGGTTCATATATACCCAACCCACGTATATGTATTAAAACACTTAAAAAATTATAAAACTCCTTATTTTCGGGCGGAGATCGCGGGTTTTACCTGCTGATCACCTGTTAGTGCCCGTGGCCTCAACTGTCCCCAACCAATTCCTAACTAAAAAACTACTTTGGAATTGGTATAAAAAGACACCAAAGGGAAGGCCTAAGAGAGGAGAGAATATAGAGAAAGGTTATTATACTGAGATTTCCCCCTGATCAGGTCTGAAGACCCTTGTGCCTTCTGCACTTCCCCCATTTTGTACAGGAAACCCTTGTTTCCTTGTGATTGGATGTTCATCCCTTAGTTATGACATCTTGGAGTGAGTATTGGAAGGTGACCTACTAGAGGCTTGAGGCGGGACGGATCCAGAAGGAGGCTGAGCTTTGAGCCTGCAGAAGTGGTTCAGGTGATATTGCTCTTTTTTGTACTATTCTATTTGTCTAATAAAGAAACACGTCTTGTTCCCGATATGCTTATCTCTTTATGTTAATGATGTTCATAGTCGAATTTCATGTATGAATGGATGTCTAAAAGTTTATAACTAACTCCTTTCTTATATAGCATAAAGATGATTTTTATGTAAATCTTTGTCCATATACTGCTGCATTCCTTGGAATTGTTGTTTTTGCAGGGCAAAGGAGCGGAAGGGACGTGAAGAAGGGTCTGCACCCTTGAGGAACTACCCAAACGTAGGACCTGAGGTATGTCCTTCTCACATTAGAAATAGCTTTTTCTAGCATAATGGCTGTGTGTGTGCATGTTTCTTGATTTAGACAACTTTCAGTCTGCTAGGGTTCCACCCAAGAGCCTTAGGGGATAAAATCCCGCAACAGAACTGGCGACTCCACTGGGGAACAACACTCTTGTTGTTCCTAGTTGGGCGTTTGTCAAGACTATCAGGGCTCAGTAGCTTGATGGTTTATTGTTGTTGTCTTGTCTGTTTCTGACTTTTGATTTTTACCAGTTTCTTGAGTCTCTTTTTTATTTTTCCTGAAATCTAAAATATTATATACATGTTGTTTTGTTTAGTTACAGAAGCGTATAAATGCTTGTTTTCTGAAGTGAACCCGTGTATACGCAGGTTTCCTCAGAAACAGTCGCGTATACATGCAGTCTGCACTAAATATAGTCGCGTATACCTGACAACTTTCAGGATTTATAAATCCTTTTGTCTCTGGAGTGTGTCTGGTGCTTTCAGTCAGTTTTAAATAGTCATCTTTGTCAGTATCAGTTCTCTATTTTATAGCAAGCATCCTTACTTCGATTTCTCTCTAATTATAAGGAGTTTTGGTCTTGTTTTGTGTTTGCAGGTGTCATCATCTTTTTGCTTTAAACACACAATATTTCTTTATTGGAATCTTGGCTGCCCTGAGTGATCAGAGCAGAAAGATTTTTATCAATCTTTGTGTTCAACTTTGCTTCTTGGTAACTTTTTGTTTGCTTAACGAAATCGATTCTTATGACCAATTACTTCTTTGTTTCATCAAAGTTGTCATTTTGATACTTTCTTGAAACCGTCTTTTTGATCTTTTTTGGTCTTTGCTACCAAAGATTTCCTTGTTGCCTTCCATTGTCAAAAGCCTTTTTGAGCACATTTGTTTTTTGTTAAGTTTTCATTCTTTGTTGGGTGGCAACTTACAAAAAGTGTTTCTTGCTTGTTTCAATTGTGAAGTGTCCGTTTTTGTTGAGAGCATTTTCAAAAGGACCCTTTTGTTGCTAGTTTCAAGTGAACTTTTTGAAGAGTTTTAGTTTTGCTTTCTTGAATTTGCTTTTCATTTTGATTCCTTTTGCTAAATGAAAGTGTTTTTTTCGTTATCATGAGCTTTGCTTTTAGTATTTAGATGAATTGTAGCATCTTTGATTCCATCTAAATATTGTAAGTGGCAAAAAGGAAATTTGATAAACAAAAACAACTTTCATTTCTTGTTAGAGTAGTTTTCAATCTTGCATCAAGCATTTAGTCTTGCATTAGGATAGATTTGCATCTCTTTTGGCATAAAATAGATTTGTTAACTTTTGAGTGTGAAGTGTGAATGAATAGAAAAGAAAAGAAAAATTTTGTTTCATTAGAAGTTTCCTTCTGAACCCTGTAGAAGATTACTTTTCATCGAAAAACAATGACAAAGTGCATAAGCATATAGTTAAGTTTTATTAATCTTTTTGCGTCAAAAAACACACCACTAGTTTCACTTCCACAATCCTTTAAAGAACAACCCTTAAAATCAAGCGCTAATTAAAATCAACTAGAACTTTTTCTTTTGAGTTAAATACACAAATAAGTTTTAGGATTTTAGGGCCTTGGAATAGGCGAGTGGAGAGTTAAATCTCCAAGGCCACATTAAACGTCAAAACATAGGAGTCTGATTAAAGAGAGAAAATCCAATAGCGTTAGGAAGACCAGGAAAGCTCCGGATCTGGGAGTTAAGCGCGAGGGTCTGTGAAGACAGGGAAGAGAGATACCCACTCTCCTACTTGTCCGAACTTACCTCAAGACCGTTCTTCCTAGCTTCTGTGACGAGTTGGTGTCCTTAGTTGCCACTCCTAGGAAACTACATAGGTGGCTGCGGAGGGGAATCTCGTGGCACCTGAGGTCGATGTTGTATCACTCTCAACAGCACTACTAGAGGGCACCCTTGCAAAGCTTGGGGGCTTGCACTGGTGCAGACTGTTGTTAGGAGGTCAGCGTAACTTCCTCTCATACCTTCGCTGATAGGCCTGAGCCCTCATCACCCCAGACTATCTTCGAAAGGCCCTTTATTTTCCACTTTCTCGTATTTTGGTGTCCGGTCCTAATTACCCTGAGCGGAAATACTTGGAAGTTGTTTTGATTGGCTGTATCTTTAGGGACTTTTTAGTGGGTGCTCTATGCTCTTAGTCGGCCTAGCTTTAAATTTTTTGAGTCTTTAGGTAGATTTTAAACAAAGAATTCAAAGTGGCTGATTGATCTCCCAGACGGTCTCGTAGATTTCGTGGTCTCTCGCCACCAAGTGTAGAGCCTTCTCTGAGAAGGCGCAGAGGTAATAATACCGGTGGGTTCCATCCCACTCCAATTGACGCATTGGGGATTGATCCTCCCCTCGGGGGCAATAGTATTGAAGCAAGGCCTGGTACTTCCGTAGAACAAGAAAGGAACCCACCAGTTCCTTCTCAAGTTCCCTTACAAGCAGAAGATAGTATTGAGGTAGAAGAAATTTCAGAGTCATTAGCGACTCCGAATTCTCCCCTACCGTCAAGTTATCCACACGTATTGGAATACGTTGGAACTCCGTCGCAAAGACCGACAAGTCCAGGTTACGCTACGCGCTTACCTTCGATGACCACTACAGGAAGCATGGCTTCTACTAGTGCTACGACTGCACAAACTCCCATATCTGTGCAAGGAGGTGGAACTATTTCCATCCCCTCCATCTTGTTATTCGGATCTTTTACTAGTACGTCTGTTGTTGGGTCTACCTCCATTCCGTCTACGAGTGGAAGTTCCCAAACAAATGCTTTCGGTTCTGGGTACTTCCCATTTGGCACCCAATCATCGGGCATTCCTTCAGCTCTGTTCGGGGCCGCCACGTCCACAATGAGTGCGTCGGCTTCATTCCAAGGTTTTCCATTTGGAAGTGGTCATATACCACATTCCAACCCTACGGTAGGATCTATGCCTTTTTCTTTAGTAGGACAAAGCAGAAATCCTTTCCAAGGTTGGAATAACCCTGGGCTTAGTAGTGCCGGAACTGGGAATCCATTCCAGAGCCAATATGGGAACAGACCATATACCACGGTTAGTTCATTCCAAATCATTCCTCCCCTAGCTTCGGCTTGGAATTCATATTAGGGGTTGTCAACTCCTTACAATCCTTTTGGAGGAAGCTTTGCAGGGTATAGTGGATATACGACCGGAGTTGGTCAAACTCCAAGATTTCCTGGGCCACAAGGTCTCCCTTTTGGCTCAGCGGGTACTACAGGATACTTCGGGCAGCCTGGTGCCTCCCAAAATCCAGGCCAATCTTTTCATAGCTTCGGGACCGCCACCCAGTCAGGGTGGAATCCCCAAGCCCCACCTAGACTTCCGTTTCTGGCAATATTAAACTTGCCAGACCTCACTAAGTTAACTAACGACCCAATCAACTATAATCTGGCTTGGCCTCCGGTCTCGACTAAACTCCCTTCAGATATTCAAAAGTTCGAAGGGAAAAGTGGTGAGGATCCGGGCGAACACGTAACCACGTTCCACTTATGGTGCTCATCGAACTCCCTGATCGACGATTCGGTTAGGTTGAGATTATTTCAATGCACCTTAACTAGCAACACGGCTAAGTGGTATATAGAGTTTCCTGGGCACAGCTTTTCATCATTCACCGACTTAGCTAACATTTTCTTGAACCATTTTCAGTTGCCCGTCCAGTATGATGCCAAAACTGAACTGCTGGCTACTTTTCGTCACGATAGGGAAACTCACATTTCTGATCACATCCAGGAATGGAGACAGAGAAAGAGGCTTATTAAAGCTGAAATCCCTTCGGAATACCGTCTCGAGTGGTTCTTGAAGTATTTGGTACCTGAGATCTCCACGAATGTCTACATGTCAGGGGTCTTTTTTGAGGAGCAAGCCATTTTTAGGGCCCAGCAATTAGAGTTGATCTACTCTCAATCTGGGATCCTATCAAAGTACTTACCAGATGCTCCTAGATCTAAGGTCGATGTAGCTAAGCCGAAGCCAAGTCCCCACGTGGATGGCATTGTTGGGTCAGTAGACACAAATACAGTGAACTTGTTGAATCAATTGCAGCAGTTGTCGTTACAAACTACTTCTAACAACCAAGTCACATCGTCTAATCCTTCCTCTTCCCAAACTTCTTCAATTAATGCCATCCAATCAGATAATCCTAAAGGAAGTCAAAATTTCAATGGGAAAATGAAAGGACGAGGCAAGAAAAAGAACCAGGATGGGAAGCCTGATGCAAACAAATTCGGCAATAATGCTGCTGGGGGTAGAAATGAGTCGAAAAAGAAAGTTAAGTTTCCATGCAAGCTATGTGGTGGAGACCATTTAACTCATCTTTGCCCTAAGATTGAAGATGCTCAGTGCTTGTTAGGGCAGCAAGGGACTTCCAGTTCCCAAGCTGTGTTAACTAACCCTTTTCCCCAAGGGCAGCAACTTCTTGCTGGCGCGAGTTCAAACCCTGGAACCTCCACAGGGGGCAACCAAGAAGGGGAAAAATCTTCGAATGTTTTCATGATGGGTTCTAACATCGACGTGGCTACTCGGTCACGTGATTACGGTGAAGCCGAAACGTCCAAGGATAAGGCTGTTCCCGGAAGTACTGACCTTCATATCGAGTGACCCTCTGTTGAGACTATACCACGGATGCCAAAAGGTTCCGCTAAACGCGCGACGATTAATCCTAATGCTAGAGCAGCCCAGAATTACTCCATTATGGAGGATCTGGCCCAGAGTCCGTGCGCTATGTCTGCTTTAGAGGTTCTCCAGTCGTGTCCGGCTCAGAGAAGCGCTTTACTTTCCGCCATAGGGGCAGTAGATCCGATTAATTCTTTAGTGCTCACTTTCGACATGTTAAATGTCAAAAAGTGACTCCCTCATCACATGGCTTTTCAAGTAAAGTCTACATACCGGAAAATCAGTATTTTCTGAACTGTTATAGATGAAGGGGCTTCCACGTGCGTTATGTCAATGTCATGTTGGAAGGCTATCGGATCACCTTCAGCCGTTCCTTCACCTACCGTCTTGATTGCATTCGCTGGCCATTCTCATAGGCCGCACGGGATTATCCCGACCTTTCCTATATGTGTTGGGGGGAAGGTCGTTAATATAGAAGTGGAAATCGTCGATGCCAACCTAGATTATAATCTCCTCCTAGGAAGAAACTGGGTGTACGAAATGGACGCCGTCGTTTCGACTC
>APFE031071651.1:0-12370 GCA_000404065.3 Pinus taeda
TTCCAAACAATATAGTTTGAACTACCCTCAAGGGCATATTCAAGTCTCAATATATAACACAACATTGTGCAAGATTTGAACTATGATACTACAAATTCGATTTATCTTGCAAAATACAAACTCGTATTCTCCTCTTTTATAGTGGTTCCAACTCTATTAGCATGTAGAAATTCCTTTTAGATTCAAGTTTCAGATTGTAATATGATAAACAATAAACGATTGTTGAAATCACGAAGCATATAAGAGAAATAATTCAATCACACATAAACAATAATTTTCTGGGGTAAATCCATATCTAAAAACCCCTAGGCTAATTGTAATAATTTCATTAATCAAAAAAAATAATGAGAAGATTACAATGCTTTGCTCTTAGCCTGAAGAAACCTCTGCACTAACTCTATACTAGACCAAGTTGAACTTAACTATTTCCTATGTGTCGGAATATCCTAACACCAAGATCCTATTTCCTTTTGCAGTCCCTTGGAATTAGCCCATAGTTAATTAGGAAAGCCCACAATTATGAATTGCACAATCCTCATAGGGCTTCCTCTAATTGCATGCACCACGTGTATAATTAGGATGATTATAAAATTGACAGTACATTGTCCCTGAACTCCAATCTCAACTGGGTAACTCTCAAATCTAACACACATGATTTATTTATGAGTGAATCATCAGTTAACTAGTTGAACACATGAAGGAGCACCCCACTATCTAACCTCCTACTAGTTGCTCCATCAATTGGAACTCGTTTAACTGACTTTAATTCAATTAAACTGAATTAATTAATTACAAATCAAAATAAACTCAACAAGGGTTTCTATAATGTAAGAGGCACTCTACATGGCTCAAGTTAAACTCTCAACTCTTCATGCGGTCACTATTGTTTTGAAACAAGTATGTCAAGGCCTTACACATTGCAAATGAAGTTTCCTTACCTTGCCAATTCTATTTCTTGGCAAGATCCTATTTCCTTTTGCAGTTCCCTTGGAATTAGCCCATAGTTAATTGGGAAAGCCCACAATTATGAATTGCACAATCCTCATAGGGCTTCCTCTAATTGCATGCACCACCTATATAATTAGGATGACTATAGAACTGACAGTACATTGTCCCTGAACTCCAATCTCAACTGGGTAACTCTCAAATCTAACACACATGATTTATTTATGAGTGAATCATCAGTTAACTAGTTGAACACATGAAGGAGCACCCCACTATCTAACCTCCTACTAGTTGCTCCATCAATTAGAACTCGTTTAACTCACTTTAATTCAATTAAACTGAATTAATTAATTACAAATCAAAATAAACTCAACAAGGGTTTCTATAATGTAGGAGGCACTCTACATGGCTCAAGTTAGACTCTCAAGTCGAATTAACTGAGCCAACTAAGTCAAATTAACTTAGTTAACTATTACAAGTTTTCATGAGATGTGGAATTACAATTTAGTTCCTAATTTAATTCAAGGAAAAAAATAAATTAGGATTTTCTTGTTGCATTTTCAACAGTTTTGACAAAAGTTTCAAACATTGATTTTGGAAATAAAAATTATCTTTAAAATAGTTCTCATGGTTTACCACATTATAATTACATTTTAGCTAAAGTTTTGCATGGTTTAATAGTAAAATCATTTCCTCTTCTCTTTTCTCTTTGCATATTTATTTCTAGGTTGCCCTCTTCTCAGAATGACTTTTTGTCCTAAATATGGATCCAGTTGAAGATCTGAAACGTTGATGATATAAAGATGATTGCTGTAGATTTTCAAAGTATTTCTTATTCCCACCACTGATTTGGTGTTTTCAATTCTTGGAAAATATTTGTCATCTTTTAGCTAGAATATCATTTGTTGAAGTTTTCCTTGGCTTACTTGGACAAACAAGAATGACCTCCTAACAAAGCTAGGTCCGTGGAATCTATATGAGTTAAACTGACAAGTCTAAAGTTAAGTTGTCTAGGATGCAACCTCTAGAAAATGACAATCTGAGTCACAACCAAAGTCTCGTATCATAATAAAATTATGACTATTATTTTTCAGCAACTTTAGAGCTAGGTAAAAAGAAGGTTTGATTACATGGAAGGGGACTTCCTAGTTTCTCATGACCTATATTCTTATTATTTTTAAGACCTTGAAAATGTAATCCAATTAGACCATGTAACTCTTTTGTCTTCAACTCTTCATGCATATCATTATCTCTTGATTTACTAGAAATTAAGTTATAAGCATGTCACCATCTCTCACAATCATATTGTTGGATGCTTACTTTCCATAGGTCACTAAGATGAGGGTAAGAGCTCGAGTAAGCCAAACAACTAAATGAAGTTTCCATTTTCAAGGAGGCACCATTATGTCAGCTTAAAATATGTACTTTTTCTAGCCTAGAAGAAAGGTCATTATCATGCTCCACGGTGAAGAAACTAAGATTGAATAAACAATTTTGTATTAGAAATTTAGATGGGCTAGGCATAGATTATGGGTGCTTTAGTCTTGGAACATGATAACTTAGTTAGAATTATTGGTAGCCTGATTGGGGCCACTTACCCAGCTACCGATTTTTAACAAATATTTTATATGTTTTTTTGGATAATCTTGTCAGCAAAGTATGTGATTACTAGCTTCTTGTTTGGATCTAGCCATGGAATTTGAATTAAAAATTTCATGTATCTCTTCACCTATTTATAGACATTAAGAAAACAAAATGAAAGTATGTAGAGTTTTGATATTGTAGGTATTTCTAAGGAGACTAAGTTGGCCTTGGGGTAGAATTCTCTTAATATAGTACAAAAAAGAATGCAAGATATTACCTGACCATTATATCCCATATGTGGTGCCTTAATCGAGAAACTACTTAGGTTGGAGTACCATGGAGGGATGAAAATGCAACATAAATTCAGTTGATGTTAGCAATGTCTATAAAAGGTTAGGTTTGTACAATAAAAGGACACTACCTTGAAAGTGGAATCGAGAATCGAATAATGAGGGTACCTCAAAGGAAAGGGAATCAAACAACAAGTGGGAGATACAAGCCATTTTTTCCTAAGGCATTGTTGAAGCCTCAAAATTTGCTGCAACAACATTGGGGATGACCACCTGATACAAACCTTAAAGTATCTCCTTTTTCATTTGGAATGGTGGTTTTGACTGGTTTAACTAGGTCCAGTTACCTTCTCTCAATCTCCTATGGCTTAAAATATGACTTTAATCCACTAATGGAGAAGAGACATCATATCATCCCTCTTGTTGATCAGGCAAGAAAGTGATCCTTAAGCTGATCTAGGGCTCAACCAAGCCACAACTAAAGTTTCCCTTTTTGTGAAGAGAACTTTTAGGAATGTAAAACTAAATATCTATGAAAAATTATTCTAAAATGCAAGAAAAATGAACTAAATCATAATCCTATCTCAATTAGGCAGATATAGATCCAACCCAACCAAGAGAAACATATTTAAATGATTGGGATTTAAATATGTCTGGCTTATAATGAATATCAAGCTAACAAAGTAGTTCAATTAACTGACATTACGAATACGAAAACACATTCTATTTAGAGACCTCTTAACTAAAATAATCAACCAACAACATTTAGGAAGTAGTTCACAAAATGATATTGATTGTTAAATCAATAATTCGAATAATTAAACAATAATATCAGGAAATAGTTCACAACATATAATTATTTGTTAAATCAACATTAAAAGACAATTTCTGAGAAATAGTTACTCAAAAATCAGAATTCAACCCATAAGAGTAGAGATAAATAATAACATATGATTGAGACAAATTACTCACACTGACAATAGTGCACAAATATGAATACAATAACACATTCCTACCATCATAAAATGAAACTAATATTTAAGACAATATTATTATATATACCAATTTATTGAATCCATTTCTCTGGCTCTAGTCTCTAACAGTCCTCTACAATCTTTGAACTTATGTTGTTACAATAAGAGCTACAATAGTGCAAGCCCTACCATTCATACATAATTCAGAATGCAAAATAAAAACCCTCAATAATCACCAAATCTGAGATTTTTTCTCCTCTCACATACAAATCTAAATTCCTATTACAATAGTTCTTTTAGAATTTCAGAATTGCGGAAAAGAGAAGCCCCAAATACATTCTACAATCTGTTATTTATAATATTTGCAAAAAGAATTCTCAACAAGAAAGTTTGATGAGGAATAAGTCTGATCCATCAATTTTCATTGGTCCAAAATTCCATGCTTCTATTTCTGGAGCATTCTCATTGATTGAGATCTCCTCATCTCTTCAACTGTTTTCCTGCAAAAACAAATTAAAATTAAATTAAAATGCAACATTCAAATCAAAATACCAAATATGGTGGTTAAAACATATCTAATCAAATTTAATTAAACAATTAATTTAAAAAATAAATTAGAGCTTCCATCGATGCCTATGAGGATTTAATTGGTCAAACATACCATTATGAATGTATCTGCACTTAGAAGAAGTCATGGGAAAATGAGAATGCAGAAAATTAAATTCAGAAAAATAGTTTTATTAAAAATTTGGAGCTTGATCTTCTGCTGAACTGTAGACCCAATAAATGATAAAATCTGGTAATAAAACCACTTTAGAAATTTTCTCCATGATTTTATCTTTCCAATGAGCCATCCTGAGCCTCATTTGACCAAGTCAAACTCCATCTAGGAGCTTTTAAAGTTGGAGTATTACAATTGCCAAAATTCTTGAATTTCTGTTGCTTAGACTAAAAATCATTTTTTTTAACTAAATTCTAAGCCTAAATTAGATTATAGTTATTATTTAATTAATGTTAATTTAATTAATAATTTATATTTAAAATCTTACATAATTCAACAAAATTTAATTATAAAGAAAACCTTAATTAAAAAATATGATTTAAAAATCAATTAAATATTAAATTATATTACAATTATAATTATAATTAAATTAAATTAAATAAAAATGTAAAATTATAATTATTATAATATATATTTTTTAATTTAAAACCAAACCATTGGAATCTACCATAACAAAAACAAATCATTAACAAATCAAAGATTACGTGGAGGGTGGAGTATGGTGGAGGTAAGTGGTGAGTCAATGGAGGGATAAGGTGGGTGATGTGACATGATAAGGGATGAGGGTGAGGGTGAGGTAGGATGAGGTCATGATGGTGGGAAGTATAAGGAGTGAGTGAAAGAAACTTTATGTCAAAATATTTAACCCCTCACATTTTCCTACAATCGCCAATTTTTGAGCGGCTTATGAAATTTGTTTTTTGTTTTTGTTTTATGCAATATGTGATATGTGATATATCACAATTGCAATATCGCATCACAAATTTCATTTTGGTGATTTTAAATTTCGAGATTTTGGAAGGGGAGGATTTGATGAGAAGTGGGGCCACGTGAATTAACGATCCTACAAATTGGACTTCAACCACTTTGCAATTCTGGAGTTTTGGGTTTGTTAATTTGTTTTAAAATAATAAGTTGGAGTAAATTACCAAGATACCGAAACATATTTTCATTTATTGTACAACTTAACTGGGTCATTTTGTGGGACCATTAGTGGAAATATATGAAAAATTAGTAAAAATTCACTAAAAGTTAATACTTAAAATGAATGACTATTTTAATTGCAAAAATTGAAATATCATACATTTTTTATATTTTTTAGTCCAAGCAAGAAAATGATCAAACTTCAAAGGAGTATTATTTACAAACTAGTTGACCAAATGAGTTGAAACAAGTATCAATGAAAAGCTTGTGAAAAGTCGAATTAAATGAAACAATCAAAACAAAAATCTGACAAAAATGAAAAAATGAAAAAATTAGAAGACAATTAACTAAATAAAAAACATAAAATGTGTTTAGCAAAAAATTAATGGAAAGGGTTCCCATTATTTGAAATAATGGGAGGTGTTGGGCTTTCCCTATAACAATGGCGACACAAAGGGAAGAACTAGTTATCTATGGTTAGAGATAATGAACTTTAATTTACCCAAAGATTAAAAATAATGGAAATCATGAAATCATCTAACAACAAAACATTTCCATAGGGCCCATATAAAAAGATTAAGTAATATGAGTTTGTAAAGATAAGCACTTAAAACATATTCGAGTAAAAGTCATGAATCCAAATTTGAGAAAATTTGTTTCAAACTACCTCATATAAAAATATAAGAAGGTAGAGATAGGAGTTTTTGATAAATCATATATCCATTTTTTTATTCTCTCTGACATCGCTTCGCTACCAGCGAGCTTGAATAGTACCCTGACGAAGTTGTCTTTTATGCCATACAAGCCTAGTCCCACTGCCAACGAGCATCCATAACCCCAACAGGTTTACTTGTATTTCGCATGCTTCCTCTTTAAATCACTCTTTTGATAAGCACATTTGCAAGATTTTAGTTTATGATGTATTTGAGTGAAAGATGTGGGATGGTAATAGAGATTTATGGATGGTAATAGAGATTTATGTTTAATGGACATAATACTTTCATAATTTTTACTCCAAATTCTTTCCCTAGAACTATTAATCAGAGGCTTTTATGTGGAGGGGTGGGAGAGATTCATTGTATTGAACTCAAATCAATCATTTCCTTGAAAAAGTAAACTATATCACTTAGTAAGGATGTGTGTTCCTCCATGAAAGATTTAAAGCAAGATGGTCTTATGGTTCCATGAGGATATGTCTTTAATGATAAATGAAACTCACTGAAATAGATAGAGTTACTAGATTTTCCATGTATGTTAATCGTTGTTGGGCAAGGAAAAAGACATTTCACATAAGTCATGGTAGAGTCACCAAAATGAAATCAAAACTAAAAGAAAAAGGAAAAGAATTCTTAAACTAAAGTAAGAGAATAAAACAAAAAACAAAATAAAATTGAAGAAAGAAAAACTGAAAGAAAAATCGAAATTTAAAATATAAACTCCAACAAGACTTCTTATACACAAATCTCAACAAAATAAAAATAAGCATATGTATGTTCCTTCTAATGTTGAGATTTTTTTTTATCTTGCAGAGCTCTAAAAAATGAGGCTCTCAAAATGGAGAGGGTGAATAATAGTGATGATAGATAATGTGTTAAATGGGAAGTCTCTGTCTGCTACAAATTTTCTTATTTCGAAGCAAAACCTGCAAAAAGCATCTTAACCATTTTCTAATAAAATAATGCTTAAGAAAATAGACTAGAGGTTCAGAAACTCCTTAGTTTAGCTACTTTGATGATGGTCATCACTGCTTCTTAAATAAAACTAAACAAAAGAGAATGAAATTCAAAATTGATCTGGTAGAGGTGTAATAGGTTCATGAAGGCCTGCAAAAAATAGAGTTCAAGATCAGCGAAAAATAAAAGAAAACTGAAATCAAAAGTAAAGTAATGAAAATAAATGAAAGTGGGTACATGAAACTTATCATTGGAGAATTGCATTTAATCTTACCTACGAGGTGTCATTTTCTCCAATAAAAGATAACTTCTTCCTTTAATTAGAATTAAAAGCATGAAGAAGTTTGAACTAATTGTAATATTAATAGCCCAAAATTATCGTTTAATAAATCTATCCTAAAGTGAGCAGTAAACCAAGAAAGCAATGTTTCGTGTTCAAGGAATAAAAAATAATCCAAATCCATCAGAAATAAAAATGATGATATAGTTCTTAAAGAATTGCAGCCATGAATGTTCTCTTAATATTACAAGTTTCATATCAAATCCATGATTTTCATAAATTGTTCAGAATCAAGACCAAATGAAAGATAATGAAATACAGATGGAGATGTTTTGAATTTCGTATATTAAATATAGAGAAATATATTAAAACTCAAATATAAGAGAAATAAAAAATGATTTAACCATGTTACAAATTTGTTATCAATTGTTTCATTACCATAATGGCTGCCCAAGAGTGCCTTAAATATTTTTATACAGGAGAGCACATCATCGGATGTTTCACATCACAAGTTTCTTTGCCATGCATAACTTCAAACTGCGAGATTCAACTTTGCAAATATGTGATTGAATGCTATATAATAGTTAAAATTCATTGGCAGAGAGGCATATACTAGACTCTATTGCATTGGAGGATGTCAAGACAAGGCATCATTTGAGTTTTGTGATGCGATATAAGTGTTATGGTACCAGAGCTGCGATATAAGCATAGTAATAGAAATCTGTGATGAAGCAATTGTGATATCGGAGAATAGGAATATCGAGAGATCAGAGCTATTAATCAAAAAGGAAACGTCGAACATATTCTTGCAATAGTGAGAATGTGATAGATGACATGGCACATTAGTGAGACCAATTTTGATTTTATAAGAGATTTTCGATCGGAAGTTTTGAGTACAGGATGCAATATCAGAAGTTTTGAGTATGGGATGAAACATCGTTGATATGCTGATGTGCGATGAAGAATGAGCCTGATCGTTTAATTATATGGATTTAATTTCATATTGGATCCAGAACATTGGAACTTTTAAACATATGCCTCAACAAAATTGCGATTTATGAATGGACACAATGTCTTTTAAAACTGAAATTAACTATCGTATCGGGTCCAGGGTTGTGTGGACATCATAATATTGGAAAATTCATTTTATCAGAGAATGATTGAAAAGGAATATCAGAGGTCTTGCATCGACAATTTCTTATCGGGAAATGTTAAGAGCTACTGCTGATCAAATGTTTGGGATACAAAGGTTTTGTGATATGTGATGGGCCTCTAAATTAGACATAAATTAACGCCCATGCCTCTAAATTAAACATAAATTAAGGCCTATGACCATCCTCCAGCACATTAAACCTCTCTTTTTGTATTATATAATGTGTTTTTAAGTTTCATATGTTCATTATGAAGCTTTATGAATAATTGCATATTTGTGCCTAATATTATTTATTTTTGTGGAATAGTATGAGAATATTGGGTAGATTATGAATATTTGGAGGAGGATATAATTTAGGAACTTGCTCCCAACTATAGGAGTACCAATATTAAATAATAAATCAAAAATATATTATGTAATTACAACACAAATTGTGGAACTCCAATGATTGAGAAAATCTAGGAATGTGTTCCCTGCCATTTAATGCAGATTCCTAATATTGGGAACCAGATCCACTAATCAAGGGATTTTAGTGGGGAAAGCTTCATCCTTTCATGGGGAATGATTCCTAATCATTTTTTATAAGTACCAAGTCGAATTTTCCTCTAGGAGGAGATTTTCATTAGTGTTCTTGTGGAGAAAACTCATATTTCTGCAGCTCCATTGTATTTTCTTATAGGGATGTAATTGTATTGATGAAAATAATGAAGATTGGTGTCGTTTTCAGCTTCTAAATCTTGTTCTCCTCCAAAGGTCTTTGAATTTCCTTAGGATTGGCCATCCCAGGAGTTTCAAAGCACTTTTGTATCATTTTATTTCATTCTTTTCACTTCTTATTCAAATGCATCTCTTGTTTTTATTTCTTTCTATTTCTGTATTTAGTATTAATGATTTTTTGTTGTAGGATTGGGTTAAATGGTTTATGTAAGTTATTTTTCAGGATCACGAGCATAGTTTCATCCTTGGAAAAGATTTGGAAGGTCATAGTAATCATTGAGCTACTTGGATTAGCTTTCTTATTCCCAAATCTAGATTTCTTGAACTCCTTTGTGGCAAAGAACAATAAATTTATGCTATAATTTAGAGAATGCTAATGAGCTTCAATCGATTTGGTTCCACTTGCATTAGGTCACAAAAACATTATAGCTCATAAAAAAATGACCCCATTGCATTTTCACTTGATTAGGTTAGGCATTTTATAGATTTACTAACTCACTAGTTCTCAAATTTCTAGATTTTATAAGTAATTTTCTGCTATTTTTTAAAATGGGTTAACATGGGTCTTTTTGACTGATTCCACTTGGAATGGAGACCTAAGATATCCTAGTCAATAAAAAAAATTGTCCCATCCAATTTGGATTTGATTTTCTTGGTCATTCGATGAATTATAATTTCGTATGGTAAATTTGTAACATCTTGTAGTAAAAGAGGGGATCCTGTAGGAGAACTAGGGGATCTTGTAGGAGAACTAGTACATCTTGTAGGAAATCCTGTAGCAACTTGTTTTGAGCTTGAGTTGAGAAAAATCATCATTGAAGTTGGGATTAGGCCCCTACTTGACCTCCAAGCCATCAAAATCATTGTACCCCTCTTCCTCCACACCTGTCTCCCCTACCAAAGATCAAGGAAAGATTAGCATTTGCATTTATATAGCAAAAAGATTAAAAAAATGAATTATTTTATATTTACACATGCACGTAGTATTTAGTACTCTCTAGATCATATTTAATGCTTAGATTATTTAAAATATCACATGTGACAAATAGGGTTATAATAGGGTTCTTTTGCAAGCAAAGTGTGTTACTAAGTAGATAGAGGATTTCATGTTACTTTACAAGCATTTTTAAATTCAGTCTTTCATTCTTGCAAATAGGCAACATTTATTTTCTCTCATGACAGCAAAGGAAGGACAGGTTGTATTCTGAACATATAGTGCTGATACCTCTTAAGTTTGTACGAACCCCAGGTTGATAATTAAAGTCGGTAGCCTTGGGAGTTGTAGCATTCTTGTTGCAATACCGAGGCTTATCACTTTTTGGCACCGTTACCAGGGAGGTGTCAAAGTATGCATTGTTTTCTTCCCTAATTGATTCATTTCTTTTTACTTTTTGCAAAAACAAAAAAATATTTGCATTAGGCATATTTAATTTCAAAAGTAGAAAATTGCATTGCATTATAGTTTTCATTCAATCATAAAAGCAAAAAAGAAAAAAAATATCTAACACCAACCCACCTCCTCCATTTGATCATGTGGTGTAGTAAGAGCCGCATCACCATTCACTTTTTTAGGTAGAAGAAGATGGCAAATAATGTAGAAGAAATTGATGGAAATGATGACAATGAGGATGATCCTCTCATATTTCCTATTCAAGATCCTAATGGTAGTGTGCACATGAAGAACATCCCTCCATCTTTTCTTCCAAAATTTCATGGTCTAAGGTCAGAGGATCTGGAAATCTTTCTCTTTGAATTTGAAATTGTTTGTAAATCTTACAGTTACTTATTAAAAACTCAAAAACTAAGGTTGCTTTCGGCAACATTGAAGGATAGAGCTCTTAAATGGTTCATGAGTTTAGGGACTAATTCAATAAGATCATGGAATGACATGCAAAATATATTTCTCGAAAAATATAAAAATCATGACCTTAAAGAAAAAATCTTTAGAATGAATAAAAAAGAAGATGAGAGTCTAGAAGATCTAATATAAAGGTTCATGTATAATGTTAAGAGGTCAAAACTATATCATTTAGGATCTGACACACTAAAAAACATCTTACTTAGAACAATTAGGGATGAATGGATTAATCTCCTTGATCTCATGAGTAGAGGTGATGTATATCAATTATCATTTGAAGAAATTTGTGAAACATGAAAACACATATTAAAAGGAAGGGTGAGAGTAAATCAATCAACATCAAGATCAGTAAGTCAAGCTAAACTTGGAAATTTGCTTGATAATTTTGAAACAAAATTCTTAGCAATCTAACCACACAAGTAGAAATGTTAAGAATGAAAGATGAAGAAAACGAAAATGTTGATATTTGTGTCATCCATGAAAAATCACATGATTTTAAACATTGTCCATCATTACGAAGGTTGAAGGAAGTTTACCAAGAGGATAACGGAGCAAGTAAATCACAAAAGAAAATATGTTATGTAGCTCCAAGAGGACCATGGAAGCCTATTCAACCTGACATGATTCAAGAGCGTAATTCACAATTTCAAGCTTATGAATATCCATCTCAGAGTAATTGGAACACACCCTTTCTTTGGAAAAATTGGCCATCTCAACCCCAAAACCAATCTTGGCAACAAGATTGGCAAGGAACTTATGGGAGACATCCACAATATCATCAATATTTTTCTCAATATCCTCCATACCCAACTCCATGTTATCTCTACCATTCACCTCCACCACAACCACAACCCCAACCACATCCATCTCAAATATCTACTCCCACTCAAATACTTGTACCATCATTCCAAGCCCACACATTGAAGTAGCTCAACCCACTTATAATGTTGAGGTACAACATTTCCATACATCTCCTCTTGAGATAAATGGTATTTACTATAGCTCAGGAATGACATTACAAAAAGTGACTCTCTTGATGCCATTGAGGGACAACATGCAGAAAAATAATATTCGGAAGAGAACATCAAAGAATCATGGGTTGCATGTGATGAAGAGCAGACATCAAAATCAGAGATTGAGAAAGCTCCCTCATGGTTACCATCAAATCCTCCATGTATTCAAGAGATCAAT
>APFE031071667.1:0-21502 GCA_000404065.3 Pinus taeda
TCTAATCACTGGAAACAGAAACCTTTGCAATTATTCACCCAATTGCCCAAAGTCAAAATTTATTCTGAAGTAGGAGGAGAAAATTTCCTGTGATTATTCCGGTCTGGATATCCCTTCTCTGATAAATCATCCTTTGTGTTTTGCCATAGCAAGAATCTGTCCATGTAGGTTTTTCCCCAAAAATCTTAGTGACCTCGTCAAAATTTTCAATCATATTGTAAACCCAAAGATTATTAGGCCTATGGTCAATCCCTTGATTTCTCTCGCAGGTGTATATTTGATCTTCCATGGAGAACATATTGATTTGACCACTTGTCCCTCCTTGCATGCCACTTTCCATGATTCTCTTGACATATGGGCATGTGGCTTCTTCATGGAACTCATTACATGACCTACAAAAAGGGGGAATCTGATCTACCATGTTGGTGGATTCCAATGGATTTGGAGGCCTATGCTCCTGTTGAGGGCCTTTATTATTTTGCCATCTATCATCTGGCCTAGTTTGGAATCTTTTCACTTGTGATCTCTCCATGGCCACCAACCTATTTTGCATGTTTTGCATTTCTTTGACGTGATTTTCTTCCATGCTCTTGATGAGTTGAGTTAATTCTTTAATAGGATCATGTGTAGTCTCTTCCTTGGCATTGCCTTTGTAATCATTTGATTTCGATGGCCCTCTATTGAAACCAGGAATTTCAGATTTTCCCGATTGCTTTCTAGCCCTTTCTATCTTTAAGGCTTCAGATTGAGCTACACTCAGATTCATAGGCTCCTTCCTCCTCAACTCATAGGCAGTGTCAACCCCAAAAGCATCTAGATATGAGCACAAAAGAAATTCATCAGGAGGTTTAACAGTAGCAAGCATGCTTTTTACTAATTCATTGAATCTCTTGTTAAACTCCTCCATGGTCTCATTCTCATTTTTCTTCATGTTGCTAATGGCATTGATCAAATGCCTATTTTCCTTCTTCTCTCCAAACTTATTTAAAAAAGTAGTTACAATGGCTTGTAAAGAGTCATATGAGTTAGCAGGTTGCTCAGTGAACCAATCAAGAGCATCCTCTTCTAAAGAAAAAACAAAAAGTCTCATCTTCACATCCTCATAATTAGCAGTGTTACACCATTTAAAGATACAAACATTAAAGTTTTTCACATGTGATGTAGCACTAATGGCATTGTTACCTTGAAAAGAGGGCAACTTTTCAATAGCCTTGTCAGGGATATTGTGAGGATAGCCATTTATGTTAGTGAAGTCACAAGGAGCAAAAAGATCATTCATGATGCTAGGCTCTACTTGTTCTTGAAAAAGCAAATGAATATCAGAAATAGCCTCTTGCCCAAGACTAGCAAGAGCTCTACTACGAGAAAGTCTATTCACCCTCTCTCTAAAAACCCTTTCAGGATCAGGAGAGGGGCTAACTAGACCTCTTGAAGTTCTCCTGGTAGAGACTCTTGCAAAATTTGGATTGAGTGGAGTCGCCACTTGAACAAGAATCTAAATCTAAAGCTTCAAATGCTAAAATCAAAAGGTTAGTCGATTTCCCAGGTACAAGAAGCTTTGTCCCCTTGGCAGCGGGCGGCCAAAGAATGTTGACCCTGCCGCCCGCACCTACCTACCAGTTAGCGAGAAAAAGCCTTCAACCCCACAAGGTGTGGTTGGTGGCAGGGAACTCAGAGAAGGGGCTGTCACACTGATCCCAACTCTCTCCGTTTTAGCTATCTCCTAGGTTAGCTAAGGGGGGTGGTCCCTAATGGAAAGTTAAGCTAAAAAACAAAGATGCAAGTTTCTAGGAGAATTTGTTAGAGTTAAAAAAAGATTATTTATCTAAGATCTAAAAGCAAAACATGATATAAGCAATAGCCATTAACCATATGATAAGCATGAAACACATAAATGACCAGTGCCTTCAAAACGTTGCTCTTTCAGAAATGAAAAGATTTTTATTTGTATTTCTTTTTATGCTTAGAATGAAAACAAATGCTTTTAAATGAAAGGCGAAAATTTGTGATAACTTTTCCAAAATAGAAACTAAGCTAAGGGCTCGAGAAACTCTCTCTTGAGTAAATCTTTTTGATGTCATGTGAGATTGCTGGCTTGAACAACATGTGGGACCCTTGATATCCTTGGAGGTGACTATTCCCGCCGAAGAAATCCTCACACTCCAATAGAGCTAGCAACCTATCCCTTGAAAACACAGAAAACACTTGCAAACGAATTGTTAGTGCAAAAAGAGACTTGGCATATAGAGACCAAGTTGAGCTTGTCATTCAACCGAGAATGGACAAGCTACAACAAGTGTACAAAATATACCAAGCCCAGGGAAGATTTGAGATAGCTGCAAATCTCTCCTCCCTAGACAATAGTGCCTTCAGGCAAAATGAAAAACAACTAGATAGCAAACAAAAATAAAACGAATATCAAGCGACACAGGTATACTTCATGTACCAAAGCATGCACCACAAGAGAAGCTAGTAACCCCAAAGACTTTTATTTATTTATGTGAATGCTGAGTACAAAATCCGGCAGAGTCTCCGCCAGCCCAATAGCTCGTTCTATGATTTTACAATAAGAGCCCAAGGCTCATATAAATAGGAAAATGGGAGACAATCCCAATGAAAAAAGACCATGACAAGTGGCAATCAGGTGACAATCCCATTGTAAAACGAATTTCCAAGTGGATGCTATGACTGCTATCACGTTAACTGATGTGCTGACCACGAATTGCTGTAGCTTGGCTGTCAATGTTTAAACTGCTGTATATAACTGAGTGGCTGAGCGTGTAATTGCTGATTGAACTGCTGTGTGAGTGGCTGTTGGGACTGCCAACGTAAATACTGCCTTTTAAATTGCTGGAAACATGTGTTAACTGCTGTTCATGAACAAGTTTAACTGCCGTATATAACTGCGTATTGGCTGTAGCTGCCCATTAATTTTGCTGAAATAAATGCTGAGTTAAACTGCTGGTTTAAACATGTAAACAGCTGTGTATAAACATGCCACGTAACTATGCCAATGTAACTTTTATAGTTGACAGCCCACGTACTTGCTGTATGACTGTTGCAAACTTCAACGTTGAAATATCTCTGATTTGGCCAGCGTTAACTGCTGGAATATTGCTGAGTGGGCACGTAGATTGCTGTGTTGACTTGCCAGCGTTATTTTGCTGCTTGACTGCCGTACGGAATTGGGCCATACTCTTTTTTTTTTCGTTTGTGGGCTGAGGTGAGGTGGGTCCCCTTTCCACCTTAAGATTTTAACTTTAATTTCTTCAAATCAAAAATTTAAATCAAAGTTGTAACTTAAAAATTTCATTTGCCTTATGAACTTCAACGCTGGCCCCTTTGACTTTGACTTTTTGTTGACTTTCTTTGACTTTGACTTTCTCCTGAAACTTTGACTTGAGGTGGGCCCCACATTGCTTGCCACATCACCCTTGATCCTCTGCTTGACTTCCTTCTCAAAATTTGACTTATTTTGACTTTGGAAATTTTTTTAAATTTTTCCAATTATTCATTTTTTTGAATTTTTTCTTCATTTTTGCCACTGTCACTTGAAAAATCGCCTTTTGAGGGACTTTGAGTCATTTTTGACCCCCAAAGCAGGCTCTAGGAGAATGCTGGGCCTCTGAGAATGAATTTCGACTGGTCATACGCCCCAGACATCTCCTAAGGCCACTTATTTATGCCTTTACATAAAAAATAATTAAAAATCCCGTTTTGCGGGAAATTTTTAACTATTAAAAAATCCTACTTAGACCTAGCCAAATTCCACGAAACTTTTCGTGTGATCTAGTATGGTAATATACATCGACCCTAGACACTAAGATGTGTCAGGGGCTCAATCTTCAAACTGTCACCTCGGCTTTGGGGTGTGCACGAGTGAAAAAATCTAGAGAATTATCCGCCTCTGAAAAAAGGGGGATAATTAACTGGATAAAAAAAACACTCCAAGGTGTACTCGTTTGCTGATCGAGTCCCACATCCTAGGCCTGTTACAAATTCAAGAAACATCATACTAGCATCACTTATTACAATTCCCCGCAGGGTATGGAATCTGGGTACAAAGAAGAAAGGTGATGAGAAGATAGAAGGAGAGTTAAAAAACTCTGTTGACTGATGACATCTGATGGTACAAGTGTCCTCTGGATCATCCTTGGGCATGGAGTCTTCACCAAATCATCAGGTGCTACTCCAGTAGTCAACACTATCCACGCCATTCCTGCATTCTGGTCAAGGGGCCGCGTTTTGACCTGAACTCTGTAGGTGGGCATTCTATCCATAATCAATTCATAACTCCTACAAGTACGCTCGTCATGTCCCATTGACCTACAAAAGTTGTAGAAAAACTGTTGCGAAGTTTGCGTATACTTCTGTAACAAGTGGTAGTTATCCGTGGCATGTTTGCTGGCTATTTGACAGATAGCGCACCACAAAGCAGGCGCCGCGCTAGGTCCCGCTTGAGCTTCCGACCTTAAAGGCATCGGTCCTCCTTGTGCGAGGTAATTTGTAAAGACCGGGTAGTGGTCTTTGTCATGACCCTGACTCTTGCATTTCACGCACCACACTTCTTCGCGCACTTCCAGTCGAACCATCCTGTCCTGTTTCAGACTCAGGATCTCAAGGCACAGATTCTTTAGCTGCGCGTGGATCTGCTAAACTCCTAGATTAGGATATTGCATCGGGGTCTCATGCAGTCTCATGGTAATCTCCAGAGCCTTTGCCTGAGTTGTTATCTTCTGCTGCGATAGCGCACTCCTTAAGTGTGGTAGTAGCAAAGCTACAAACCACTCGCAATGCTGTCCATTTGTTAGATTCATATTGGCTTCGCGGTTCGTACATTTCAGCTTCTGATCTAGTTCCCAAGGAGTCTCGCCTGGTCGCACCGTGACCTCTTTAAATCCCACAATTGACTGTGCTTCAGACTTAGGCCTGTTAAATTCTCTATTTAGCACTATTTGAATATCCGTGACTCTCGCATTCGGGCTTATTGTTGGAGTACTTAATATACCAGTTTAGCGCGCGATCCTGCAGAGCGCTAACTAGTGTCGCTTTCTTTATATGGTCATCCGTAACACCTTGCGCTTCCCATTCGGCCCTTACTACGAACCAGAATTGGTTCGGATCCTCATTTCCCAAACCTTTGAACACAGGCAACTTCACTGTGTTTGCCATACTGAATCGCGGTGGTGGAGTTGGTATGGGCAAAGATGGAGGTGATGGTGGTGAAGTCAGTGGTGGTGTGGGTGGGGGTGGTATTCGCGGAATTCTTTGTCTTATCAGATGAATAGCAATTGAGGTGATGGCAGTGAAGCCAGTGGTGGTGTGGGTGGGGGTGGTATTTGCGAAATTCTTTGTCTTATCTGATGAATAACACTTCGCGAGCTCTTCCTCATCCCCTCGCGGAGGTGAAATCAAGGGGCTATTTTCTGGACCCTTATTTCTTTCGTTCCTGTAAATCTTTCCGCTTCGCGTAGCTCCAAACATCAACTGCATAGCCGCTTTTTGCACAACAACATTTTAATCCAAGTATTCAAAGATTTTACGTACTTATCTCACGGTCCTTTGAGAAGGTGTCGCTCTGCCTCGGTATAGCTGACTGAGGTGTCAACCACGAACTCAGTAACAAATCCTCCTATAATACGATTGAGCCAATGATCGACAACGCGCGCAATCTTATCCTCTGATGCTTCCAACCTTCGCACTAGCTCTGTGGTCCACACAATAGCACTGTCAAGCTTCCACCTTCCTTTGCTATTTGCTAGCTTCGCGATCCACTCGTATAGCTTAGTAGGGAAGGATGCGAAAAAGATTTCGTGGATCTCCATATATAGGTAGCTATCTAACCACTCTTCTTTTGACAATCACGGGTTTTTGTTCTCCTGCGTCGCGAACTCGTGAATTCTTTTGTCCAACCAACCTTCGATTTATTTCTTAGTTGGATTCTAGTAATACGACATCACACATCTCTCATGCAGATTCTGGTCCTGGCAACGGAACCATTTGTGGGCTTGAGGGGGCCTGACCTAGGTTCAGTGTTAGTTAGCCAAACAAATTCCTACACTACTAGCCCTTTCGGCATCAGCCCGCGGAGCACGGACTGAAGTCTCACCCGAAGCAGTATGGGGGGATGCTGGAACCAAGTTTCCGCACCCTTGAGATGGTTGCGATGTTGGTTTGTTCCAACTATACCTGCATTCGCGCAGGGTGCTTCGCACTCCGGTCTATCCTTCAGTACCTTCACGATTTGTTAGAATTAGCTTTTGTGCAGCCCTAACCAGGAGCTGAAGTCCTTTCGCGCTGATATGGCAAGGAACTGCGCTATTTCCCAAACTAGACTAAGTATCTTACTTATCTTATTGACAGATCTTGATTATCTTTGCGTAAACAAGTGTTCTTACTTGCGTTCACTTAACCACTACAGTTATACACATTCGTGCATCATATAAGCATTAGAAGTGAAATTTATACCCAATAAAACAGATGCATAAACATGAAATAAAGACGTAGGAATGATAGAAACTTCTCTTTATTAATACTTCCAGATGATTATAGACTCAACTCGCCCTGCGCACTCAACTGCAGGGGTTCGTGCACTCAGCGACGGACTATTAGGCCTCTGCGCACTCAGTTGCAGAGCCTCTACCTATGCTACGACCTAAAACTTAGACTTACACTTCAGAGCTATCTCGCATACATCTTTATTGCTTAGACATTGTGTGTTTTTATCTACTTAAAGCTTCGCTCTATTTATACAACCCCATGGTCCGCAGACCATGGGTAGATCTTCTACAGCCGACATTACATTATCAAAATAAGGGCAGAAAATCCTATGACTCTTTAACAACTATGCGTTCCTTGTCCTCAAAATGCGGAGTCTTTACATTGGAATTACAAAATTTGACCAAAATCTGGGCTCTACACCCCAAAACTGCCCATGGGGGATCCCTCACCCAACAATGTGATCTTGCAAGACATAAAGAAGTTGATAGTAAGGTTAGTAGACACATTTTTTCATGTGGGATTCCCTTTAATTTTTGGAACTTGTAAAGTTGACATATCAGGGTTTTGGACAACCCTGGTGGTTAAGTGAATGTGCTTGTGTGTTAGATTTTGGATAGCTCGAAAGGTAGAGGACAACCCACAATAAGTTGTTTGTTGGGAGATTTACCCAAAATTGGGTTTTGGACCCAAGATGGGGTTTAGGACCAAAAGAGAAAATAATTATTTATTCTTAAGGTCAAGAGGATAAAACCCTAAGTCTAGAGGGTTCCTAAGTGACCAAAAGAAAAGTATAAAGAGAGGCCTAAGAGGAGGTCTTAATACACAAGACGACAACTCATTCTCAAGAAGAGATCTAGCCAAGAAGAACTTGTGGACCTTAGGGAGTTGCAACAAGGAAGAGGAGCAAGTATGGTCTGTTTTGGTTATGCAAAGGAGACCTAGTCTGCTCAGCTTGAAGGCAAGGTTCTATTGTTCTTAAGCAACTGAGAAACCTGTTATGCTCTGTGGGAGAGGGCCAAAGCCTTAGATCTGTGGAAAAGGAGGCTTGAAAGGCCTATTGTATTGCAGATAGGAAGCCCGAGCTCCCTTAGGACGCATCACAAAAGTTAGAAGGGCCTTAGACTATGTTTTGAAGGGTCGCAAACCTAGTGGGAGGATTGTTGGTCGAGTTTGTAAGGTCACAGGTGGTTTGAAAGGAGGCCGGGGAGGATTAGGCCTATAGAAAAGACCAAGAAGGGTTGTGTAGGGCTGAGATCCCAGGAGAAAGTTTGCTACGGTGTGTGCATGGAGGTTTTATCCATGGAAAAACATCTTATGTGAAGACAAAGCTCGAGGAAAGTCATAGATCCTTAAGAAGGTTGAGATGGAGCAAAAGGGCGAGTTTATCTTGTGTGTTCTGATCTGACCTGAGGTTTGGAGGGCTGGACGTGCTTGTGTTATAGTTTTGGGCATGTGATGTAGTGTATATCTCTGTGTAAAAGCCGAACTAATTTCTGGTGTATAAAGGAGGGCCAAGACCCTTGGAATTCTTGGACAGTAAGGATGTAAGGTCTGTGGTGTAGCAGAAGTGAAGGCTGAGCCTCATCAAGGGTATGCATAAGAGATTTAGGGCAGGGAGGTGAGGTATAGTCAGAAGTATTGAGGTCTGTACCTAAGATCCGAATCTAAGGTATTGCAAAAGGGAGTTTTAGGGCCGAGTAACCTCAGGAAGAGTGCCTTAGGACCAAGACTTTTCATGACTATGTAAAGAACCTTGAAAAAGTATGTGGCTTGGTTTTCAAGTAGATGATTGCAAAGTTTAATTGATGAGGTTTGTTAAACAAGGGGGTTTGGACAACAAGTATTGTAGTGTATGTTCAGTCACTTTATTGGTGTTTGTTGGAATTTCTAAGTCTAACTGTTAGAAACCCTTCATGTACTTTCTGATTTATTTCTGCCTACTTCTGATTAATTAACAAGTTATTTACCATGTAAATACTGAAAATAAATATAAGTACGTGCTCAACACATAATAGATCATCAACTGAAGGAAACAAAACAAGCACAGAAGTGACACCGTTGTTTTTGGACCAATGTCCCCGGAAAAACCCAATGTGGGAAAATCGGTGCAGCTATTTGAGGGTTTTATTATTATGCAGTTTCTGAATACAATCTGGGTGCCAAAACCGACTCATCCAACAGAAAATAATCTCGATAATAGTACCTTTCTACTTGGAAGCAAATATTCCAGTTGAAACCTCGGATAAACACTCGATAGCTCCCAGCTCCAATCTGCCCCACGAAAACCCCAGCGTCTGCCTCTAGGGACTGCGTCAACCCTCCCTAGCCCTGCGTCAACCCAATAACCCCTGCATCAGCCTCTAGAGCCTCTGTGTCACCCACGTTGGCTCTCTGAGGCACTGCGCAGCTCTTGGCTGGCTCTGTGTGGGCCCTAGCTGGCTCTGCGTGGCCTCTAGCTGTCTCTACGTCCCTATCTCCCGGTTTCTACGCTTATTCTCCCGGTACTTTCTCTGCCTCTTTGCTTTTGTATTCACTGCCCCTCGCTGCTGATCACTGATTCTATCTCTCTTAGCAAACCCCGCTTTAGAGAATAGAATGACTGATCACTCTGGTGTATTCTCCAAGTGACCCTCAAGCCTCCTCTTATACTTTTCTCGTTGACAAATCAATGGCCGAGATTAAGTCCCTAATCGACAGCTAAGATTAGATCTGGCTTGATCCATGTCTTTTGGACCATTCTAACACAGTTTTATATTAATTCACATCAATATTTTAATTTCCCTAAGTTTAGACTTAGGCACTCCATTAAAAATATTAATTATTTTAATATTTCCCTAACTATTCAGAATTTGCCCAAACCCTTTCTGGGTATCGGAGATTTCATGTGCCCTAACCTCATTTCGTGGCTAGAGCACATCCGATGCTCCCCAAATCAACACTCCCTCTTAGCGAGGATTGTGCTCTAGCAATACTCCTCACTGAGTATCACCCTGATCATCTGGCATCGGTCCCTGTGCTGATGCTAGCCCTGCTGCCTATCATCCTTTGCACTGCTGCATCATGTATTGTTGCCCATAGCTCTGCCACTGCCATTGCTGCGTCTGTACGACAACTCCGTATGCATCCATGCTGCTGCCCATGGCCCTGACACTGCCATTGCTGCGTCTACACTGCATCTCCTCTCATCATGTTGCATCGTGCTGCCCATAGCACTACCACTGCTAACTGCTGCACTGCAACTCAGTGACTGAGAAGTAAGTACCTGATCTCCCAACTTTGACCTCTCTGTCAAGCTAGAGTACTCCTAATGCTGGAGCTCTCTTTGCCACTAACAAGTGCTCCCTCTCTGACCTCTGCACTGTTGCAACAACTCCTTGGATCTCGCAGTGTTGCACACCTCTCTGTTCCATCCTGCACTAGTGCAACACTCCCGTGCCTCTTGCATTGTTGCAGCCTGCTAGCCTCGCGTTGTCCTGGGAATTATGCACTGTAGCTCTCTCTGCCGCTTCATCTGCATCCGTCTCTACCCACATCCGCCAGTGTTGTTTCTCCTCTTCGGGGCGCCCGTAGCAAGGTATAATCCAAGAGGTTGGGTACCTCAAGGATCCTGCCCCTCATCGCTTGTAGTCCGTCTGACTATAGTTTGATGTCTCCCCACTTCTGCTCAAGTGGTGTGTGTGCACTCATGGCACAATCATCGTCTATCTCCACTTCCTTCTCTGCCCTTGCTGGCGTTGCCTTGGTCTCGGAGGCCTCTCCCTTGTTTTTCTTCCTTGGACACTGGGTCGCATAATGACCCATCTCCCCATAGTGGAAGCATTTGATCTTGGAGAGGTCCTTCTTCTTTCGTTTCTCTTGCTTTCCCTCAGATGCTAGGGCAACATCTTCCTCCTCCTTGACTTTGATCCCCTTGCTGCTGTTTCCCGCCTTGCTTAGCCTTCTGATCTCTTCTTGGCGAAGATCCGCCCACATTTCCTCCCAATCTGGAAGGGTGGCCCTGCCCAGTATGCTCTGGACAAACACCTCCTAGTCTTCCGAGACTGCATTCAGGGCTGTTCTCACCATCAATTCTTGATCCGGCGTGGCTCTTATGGAAGTCAGCTGATCCCGGATTTCCTTCAATTGACTGAGGAAGGGGTCGATCTATTCTCCCTTTCACATTTGGTATGGCCGCAACTGATTTTCTAGTAGCATCTTCCTCTGCACGGAAATATGCTGATACAACTTCTTTAGGGCCTCTCACATCTCATTTGTCGTATTCTTCTCGGTAATGTGTGGTACTACATGGTCCTTGAACCCGTCAAGGATGATGCTCTTGGCCCTCGCCATTGCATCCTCGTACTTATTGTTATCAGCTGGGCCTACTGGGACTGTTGTTGTCCTCAAGGCGAATTGCTTGAGACGGTTCTTGTCTAGAACGGATAAGATTCTGGCCTTCCAGACTACGAAGTTTGAGGCTGCGTCCAGTCTATCCTGGACTCTTACCCTGTTCACTGCTGCTCCTCTACTTCCCTTTTGGAAGTTCTCGGTGTGACTCTTTGAGCCTCGATTTCCCTCCCGGAAACCCCTCTGCCAATGTCGAGACGCCCCCACTCTGATCCTTAGTGCAGCTGCACCACTGATCCAGATTTCTTGGCTAGAAATCCTCGGTAGCAACTCCTTCCTCCTTGGTCTTGCCCTGTTAGGTACTATTCTGACTACAGTACCCCACCAGCTTCACTCTGCAACTTACCCACAACCTCCTAAGTCCTAGCAAATTGAAGGTTAGAGCTTCTACGCTCTGCGCAATCCCGGCACCAGAAAAATCCGCACCTCCTAGCCACGGGCATCAATCCTTCCTGACTGAGAAAGATGACCCGGCACTGTGTAGGTTGAGTCTACTCCCCTCTGCCACTGCGCTGATCCTCTTCTTGGCTCATACTTGATGATGTAGGCACTGCGTCACCCCTTCCTTGCTGCTCTCTTGCTAGGAAGAACTTTTGTCACTCAGGACAACTGTTTCTGCTACTGCTATTCTGCTCAGCTGATGTCCCCAGTTCTCCTGTGATCTGCAACGACGCTCTGTACCATGTTGGAATTTCTAAGTCTAATTGTTAGAAACCCTTCATGTACTTTCTGATTTGTTTCTGCCTACTTGTTTTGATTAATTAACAAGTTATTTACCATGTAAATACTGAAAATAAATACAAGTACATGCTCAACACATTACAGATCATCCACTGAAGGAAACAAAACAAGCACACAAGTGACACTGTTGTTTTTGGATCAATGTCCCCGGAAAAACCCAATGCGTGAAACTGGTGCAACTATTTGAGGGTTTTATGATTATGCAGTTTTTGAATACAATTTGGGTGCCAAAACTGGCTCACCCAACAAAGAATAATCTCGGCAGTAGTACCTCTCTACTCGGAAGCAAATATTCTGGCTGAAACCTCGAATAAACACTTGACAACTCCCAGCTCCAATTTGCCGCACGAAAACCCCAGCGTCTGCCTCTAAGGACTGCGTCAGCCCTTCCTGGCCCTGTGTTAGCCCAACGTCAGCCGAATAGCCCTTGCGTTAGCCTCTGGAGGCACTGCGTCAGCCTCTAGAGCCTCTGCGTCACCCACGCTGGCTCTCTGAGGCATTGCACAGCTGCTGGCTCTTTGCGTGGGCCCTAGCTGGCTCTGCGTGGCCTCTTGCTGGCTTTGCGTCCCTCTCTCCCGGCTTCTGCGCAGATTCTCTCGGTACTTTCTCTGCCTCTCTGCTTCTGTATTCATTGCCCCGCGCTGCTGATCACTGATTCTATCTCTGTTAGCAAATCTTGCTCTAGAGAATAGAATGACTGATCACTCGGGTGTATTCTCCAAGTGACCCTCAAGCCTCCTCTTATACTTTCTCGTTGACAAATCAATGGCCGAGATTAAGTCCCTAATTGATGACTAAGATTAGATCTGGCTTGATCCATGTCTTTTGGACAATTCTGACACAATTTTATATTAATTCACATTAATATTTTAATTTCCCTAAGTTTAGACTTAGGGACTCCATTAAAAATATTAATTATTTTAATATTTCCCTAACTATTCAGAATCTGCCCAAACCCTTTCTGGGTATTAGAGATCTCATGTGCCCTAACCTCTCCACCAAATTTCGTGGCTAGAGCACATCCGATGCTACCCCAAATCAACAGTGTAAAGTGAATGTGTGAAGGCAGTTTGTCGTAGCCTATGAGCAATGATCTAAAGAACAACATAAACATTGTGTGGAGGCAGAGTTGTTGAGTTGGTATGTTCAAGAAAATCTAAAGTAGCAGGGGACCTTGTGAGAAACTTGTGTAGAGTTATTGTTGCAACAATACTCTTTGCATGTAGAGGAGGAAAAGGACCTGCCAAATGTCAAGGACAACAAGAGCAGAAAGGGTTGATCTAGATGATCTACTTCAACAAGTAAGCTAAGTGTTTGTTCTTATCTAGATTTTTGTGGGCAGATTGCAAATATGATGTTGTGGGCTACAAGCCCTAGTTGTATACTATGTATACTATTTGTACTAGTGATTGAGGGCCATGATCCTCGGTACGGGAGCCCCATGATTCTTTTATTAATGAAGTAATAAAATTATAGAGCATTGGGCTCATATATCTATGTACTAAATTGATTTCACTGCCGAAGATTTCTGTCGTGTAAAGTGCTTGGAGTTGTGGCATTTTAGTGTGTTTGTGATCATGTTTTTAGACATAGACGTGATTCTAAAGTGCCAAGGAAAATCAACATGGAATCAAAGCTACTTTGAAGGCCCGTGGATCAAAATGTGCGTAGGAAGCATAAGTGTTCCGCTGAAGGTTGTGTAGACTCAGAGGGAGTCTAGCTTTAGAGGGAGATTGCAAAGGATTGTTAGTTGCCCTATGGAAGTTCAAATCTTCAGGTTCAAGTGATTTTCGAGAAGTTTTTAGCCCATGCAAGGATAGTCACAAACCATGCAAGATCCTTCATGTTGGTGCAAGGAAAGTCATAGATCTTGCGAGGACAAGCAAAGATCACGTTAGAAAAGTCATGTTGCATGCAAGAATATTCATGTACCATGCAAGCTAGGCTTAGTATAAGAAGTTGTGGCACATACGTGGACGGATATGGCTACACAAGGAAAGTCATGACTCATGTGAGTACAATCATGAGCATGCAAGGAAAGTCATGGAGTTGGAAGCGCGAAGGAAATACCTTCCTCACTAAGAGGGAGTGTTAGATTTTGGGTAGCTCGGGAGGTATTTTTGAGAGAGGACAACCTACAATAAGTTGTTTGCTGGGCAATTTACCCAAAATGGGGTTTTGGACCCAAGATGGGGTTTAGGACCAATAGAGAAAATAATTATTTATTCTCAAGGTCAAGAGGCTAAAACCCTAAGTCAAGAGGCTTCCTAGTGACCAAAAGAAAAGTATAAAGAGAGGCCTAAAAGGAGGTCTTAATACACAAGATGGCAATTCATTCTCAAGAAGAGGTCTAGCTAAGAAGAACTCGTGGACCTTAGGGAGCCGTAGCAAGAAAGAGGAGCAAGTATGGTTTGTTCTCGTTATGCAAAGGAGGTTGAGTTTGCTCAGCTTGAAGGTAAGGTTCTATTGTTCTTAAGCAACTGAGAAATTTGTGATCTAAGGCCTAGAAGAAGGCCAAGTCTGTTTTCCTCTATGGGAGAGGGCTGAAGCCCTAGATTTGTCGAAAAGGAGCGCTGAGCTCCCTTAGAATCCACCACAGAAGTTAGAGGGTCTGTTGCACGTATTTTGTCACAAGTCTGAGGAAGCAATTGGATAAAATATTTCAAAGTTCAAAATCATCAGCCAACACTTTCATGTATCATTGTAAACCCAATTTCTGCAAATTTGTAATGTAAATGATGCTAGTATGATGTAATGTAAATTTATGCTCTGATACCATGTAGGAATTTACAGGGTAAGTTCCTCAGATAGAACACCAAAGGACACCGCTCACAAATAGATCACAGATCAATACACCAGTATTCTTGACATGGTTAATACCCTCAAAGAGGGAAACAGTCCACGACCACTTCAGGCAATTTATTAATAAAAGAAAGAAAATTTACAGAAGCTTCTCTTATGAACGGTCACCTTACAAATGACCCCCTACGCTCTTTAAATAGAGATCATGGACCAATTGAGTGTTAAGCCATAGATGAAGTGTCGGTAATACGGAGGAGAGAATGAACTGTCAGATCACTTCATGTCTAGAACATATCGTGACCGTCGGATTGTAAGTTACAAAAGTACATAGTAAAGAAACACACTTTACCTAACTCTACACTAGACCAAGTTATACTTAACTATTTCCTATGTGTTGGAATATCCTAACAGGTTTAATTATGTAACAACCTAGGTAAGCCTCTGGTTTTGGCGACAATCACCCCCACAATGAGGCTGATTTGAACAATTTTTTAGATATTATTTTAAAAAACAAAAAAACTTGTTATAAGGGCTGACTTGGTCAATGAAAAGGGTGAAATAGATGCCCTTTTTGCAACTGCCAAGCAACATAGATTTTTATACCAAATTTTGAACCAATTGTAGAGCTTCCTTACCATTCATTTGGGGCACCTTGACCAAGACTTCAGAGGTTCAAATTTAAGAAGGCATATCTCCTCAACTGTGAGGAGTTACGTGGCATGCCACCTATCGTTGGAAATGGCATGACAACTAATATCAGATGATGATGGTCTAACATGCATTTTTACTACAATCAATATGCCATAACAAGCGTGGGGAAAGTGGGGCTTCTTCTAGCTTCTGCTTGAGTTGACATCAATGACAACCAATTTGCAACAATCCTCATTAATGGTATAGAAAATTGTGCAATGAAGAGTCTTCCAAGTTGGGTGTCATCTTCCATGAGGTTTTGAAACAAGTAAGAACCCTGATTATGGCAAATGTGAGATCTCTAAGAAAACATCCAATTGATAAGACATACAAGAATGCAAAATGGTGGATGTCCTCCTCAGGCCAAGTGCTATGGTGGTTGGTCCATGAAATAAGGTACCAAATACATGAAGAAAGAAAGGGGTAGCCCCTCACCAAATAAATAAAATAAGAACATCGCTTAACATGTGTGCAAGTGCTAGATCCAAGGAAGAACGAGTCAAATAAGCCATGTATCGCCATCAACCAATATGCTAAGTAAGGCAAGTCAACAACTAATTCATCAAAAAGGGGTGTTTCCTCAAAGACAAGTGTGAAATCATCGCACAAGGTTTGGATGTTCCATGGTAGGCTCCTCTACCAAGTAATAGTGGATAAAAATATGTAGAAGAGGGGAGCGCTCCACACGAGGGTGTAGTCTATATCATAACACACTATAATATGCTCAGAAGCTGTCAATATGAACAAGGGCATTCACCTCATGAACATTGAACCATGCTAGACCATATTAGATCACCCCAAGAAGAATGTCAAATAAAGAGATAGCAATGCGAGGATGACAAGTGCTTTATACCATCATGAAACTGATCAAATAAAGATGCCAACACAATGTTAGCTTCGCCCGAAAGTGCTATGGCGTTCCATCAAGGGAGTCATACATCAATACTTATCACAACCATGCACATGAACGTAGGGCCTTTACAACGAAGTCTACTAGCATGAACAATCTCTGAGACAACCAAAGCATCAACATCATCAAACTATGCATGACCACATCACCAATAATCTCTTCAAGTGAGAGCACGACCCCCAGGCCATCCAAAGCTTCATCAACCTGTAAACCTGCCTGTGTGATGAAAATCACAATAGTAGTGAAGAAAGTTCAAGAGTGTATCCTCATGCAAGACAAGGTATAACAGTTCTCAGTGGTGCCAACTGATTTAAAACATCAAATGGAAACAACTGAAGCAAACTTGAGATACTTGGACATGGTCGAGTTGGTTTAATGAGTCAGGATTTAAATTAAATAATCCAGAATTAGTTTTACCTAGTGTTATCTCTAGGGATCTCAACATTTACTCATTAAATTATAGTTTTTATGATTTTTGTAATCTAAAGGCCATTTAGAGTTCTTATTGTTTCTGTATTTTGTATCAGAACTTTACTTTTGTGTATCTCAGAACTAATATTCTTTTGTCTCAGAACTTTACTTTTATGTATCTCAGAGCTTACGGGCTATGTATCTCAATGTGATTTTGTCTGTTTCCACTGTTACATTCAATAGAAATCAGGTGTGTAATTGTTTGTATATACATTGATGTAGACAATTAGATAATTTTTAAATAAAATTTTGAAAATTTTATGTACTATTATTCATCTGAGTTATTTGCTTAGTAGAGTGGAGTTGTAATGTTTGTCCTCACTGCATTCAAGTCTGATAACTTTGATCTAGACAAATCCAAGATCAAGACGTTTAGTTCTTGATGTTAAGAGGTAAATCACCACAGTCCTCCTTGACCTCCTGACACCTTACCTTGTTGGGACTACGTTCTTGACATTCATGGCATCATAACATAGAATGTTGCTAGTAAATGAACATGAAACAAATTAAATTATCATCTCCATATACCTAAATCATTCTGGTGTTCTCCAGATTCACATGCACACAATCTTGGCTTAGATAATTGGGCATGTTGTCTTTGCACCGTATTCACCTCAAATCCAAAAACCATCTTCAGATCTTTACATACTTTTCTCAGCCTAGCTACTGTCACCAAACAGACAACTGCTTCTCTTTTTTATTTGCTGATTATTAGTAAGTTGAATATTTTATACATATTATTTGACATAAATTCTGATTGTGGGAAGTTTTATTTTCTTGTTATTGATAATGTTTTTCCTATTATAATTTTCCGGTTATATCTTCAGAACAGAGATGAAGCAGAGAATCATCTATCTCGATTGCTTTTAGTCGCTATGGCTTGTGGACTTGGCATGTTCACCATGGTAGAACTTTGTGGGACTTCAATACTAAAAGGTAGAAGAGACAGAACAAGGTTCTCATATTTATGTCAAAATAGTGAAGAGAAACTTTCTTACCTTTGTGTGAAATCTGGTTGGCTTTATTGAGAATTACTTTATTGTGCACTTCTTTGATCTTATTAATTTTTTAAAACAGTTGATTATTTGGTGACAAGCATTTTCATATGTTCTGCAGCCTTTGTTGGGGCAAATAACTCTTCTTTGGTACCTGCAGCCAAAACCTATGTTGAGGTAGGTATCAAGGCTTTTGTATATTTGAATTTATGAAAATTAGAGATGCTAGAGATTATAAAATTCCTATCATCCTTCAGTGGCACTGCTTAGTTTTTTACATTGCATTAGAATTTAGAATACATTTTTCAGGCAAAACATCAGCAGAATTCGAAAGTTTATAAATTGTGAGAGAAGCTACAATATGATCCACATCTTATATGTGAAAAGGAAATGGGACAATCTTGGATGCATGCCCATACAAGAACTTTAAGCAAAGGGTAGCGGTTTGGAAATATATAAGTGGCTGGGCTTAAAATAGTTACGAGCATAAAATATGTTGCTATCTTCCTAGTTGTTACGTCGAAGAATAGGGGACACGATGGAGCTTTGATGCGACATTCTCTTGCCTACCTTTACTTCAAAGTGAGGATTTGTTAGAACATTTTTTTTTTTCATTCTGAATAGATAAAAAGAGGTGAAACTTTGCAGACATTTTCATTCTGAATGTTCGTCATTCTGATTGCTTACCTATACTCACAATCTGGATTGGACTAATTTAGCAGAGATTGGACTATGAATCCTTAATAGATTTTTTATAGAGTGAAAGGCTGTCATAACTTCTCTGCGTATATCTACAGTGAAATATTGGACCATGTTGGAGTCCAGGAAATAATCATAGTTTTATTTTGGAGAAAATACAGTTTATATTGTGAAAATTCCTAAACCCGAAATCCCTACTGCAGCAAACTGATGTTACTTCTCCTACTTGTGAAACCATACAAGTTATTTACTGTGTTCTACAGTAAATATTGAAGTAAATACAACAACATTCACTATTTAAAATAATATGCCGAAACAAGACACTGAACAGGAAGTAGATACAACACAATGACACTGTGATTTTTGGACAAAAGTCCCCAGAAAAACCCAATGCGGGAAAATAAGTGGAACAATTATGAGGATTTTTATTATTAAATAGTAGTTATTTCTGAATACAAACTCTGGATGCCTTGTTGGCTATCTAGTATAGAGAATATCACTCGGAAAAAGAAATTAGTGAGATTACCTCACTCTACAATGCAAGTCCCGGCTGATCCGGCAGCTGAAACAACGAGTCCCCAACTACCTTTGCGCTGTCCCTACGCAATCACTGTGTGGGCCTGCGTCACTGCCTCTGAGGAGCTGCTTCACTTCCTCTATTGGATCGATTTGCTCTCAGGAGCCTCGACTTTAGCCCTCCTGGCTCAGAACATCGAACTCCCAACTAAATTTCGGACCTCTGGGCAGAAGACACTGCGCTGCTCTGTGTGAGCCCTTCATGGCTCTAGGTCACCCTCACTAGGCACTGTGCTGCCTCCTCTATGTCTTTCTATGCCTCTCTGCTCCGTATTCTTGGCTCAGGAGAAGATTCTCCAACCAAAAACTATCTCTGCCCCTCTCTGCGTGATCACCACGAAATCATTGCTCTGCTCTAGCCTCAGCAATTAGATTTGACTGATCAACTCTCGAGTGTGTTCTCTAAGTGCCCATCAAGCATTCTTATAATCCTCTCGCTGATCAATCAACGACCCAGATTATATTCTAATCATTGGCTAGGATCATATGACTTGATCTTTGCCTTCTTCTAGGAGTTACACCCACAGTTTAGATTAATATCCATTAATTATTTTAATTTCCTAAGTTTAGACTTAGGGTCCCATTAAAAATAATTAATTATTTTAATAAAACTGTCTCCAGATGGAATTTCCCAAAACGATTTCCGGGTATTGGAGAATGCATGTGTCTAAGCCTCCCTGCAAATTTTGAGACTTAGAGCACATCCGATGCTACCATAAATCACCACTCCCTCTTAGCGAGGAATGTGTTCTAACAATGGAACCTGCTGAAGCATCACTTTGTTTAGTAACATCTCCTTCTACACTGCTAATGTCTGACATCACTGCCCACCAACTAATATGCAAATGTTGCATCTGTACTGTTGTTGACCTTGCCATTGTCAACACTGCATCCGTACTGCAACTCCCTCTGAAATTTTGCATTCGTGCTGATGCTGGCCATGCCACTACCAACACTGCATCCTTCTCCTATTGCATCAACAAGGGAAAAGCATCACAAATTACTGAAATGGTGTTCAATATGATGCATCTCGTTGCTGGAGTCTGACTGCTGCTAGTTTCTGCGCTGACCCTTTGAAGCCTCTATGTCGTTGCTGATCTCTGCTCTGTGCCAACTGCATTACTGCCTACTCTACTTTGCGCTACTCAGTCTCTGGCACTCCTAGCCACTGCAACTGCCACTCCAGCACTCCTCTGCACCGACATTGGTCCATCCTGCTACTACTGATGTGGGCTCTCGTAGCAAGGTATTGCTCTGAGAGGTGGACTCCTCAAGGATCCTGCCCATCTGCAGTCCTTTAGAACTACAACTCTAAATCAGACCACCTCTCTCCTGGAGGTATCTCATCTATCATGGAAAACTCATCCTCCTCGATCATCACGGCTGCAATTTTCAGATCATGCTTCCCATCTTTTTCCTTCTTTCTGAGAGGACACTGTATTGCGTAGTGACTTGTTTCACCACACCTGAAGCATTTAATCTTCGAAACGTACTTCTTTCGCTTCCGCTGTTCCTGTTGCCCCTTAGATGTGAGGGCTGCAATCTCTTCCTCCTCCTTGGGCTTCGACCCATCGCTGTTGCTTCTGTCAAGTTTACACTTGACCAAGTCTCTCCTCAGCTCCTCTTGCTTAAGAGCTACCCACATCTCATTCTAGTTTGGTACAGTCATCCTGCCCAGGATGCTTTGGACAAAGACTTGCCACTCCTCTGAGACTGAATTGAGGGCTAGTCTAACCATCTTGGAACCTTGAGGTGTTGACCCCTGATCCAGACTTAAACAGTAACACAACAAATTACAGATATAACCATAAATACAAAGATGCAGTAAAAATAACACTTCATTTCATTAATATCAAATACTAAAATATGCTTACAAACATAATGGAAATAAGACTAGCTTGGGTGATGGTAGCTTATCTCTGAGAAGAGATGTGGCGGCTACATGCCTCTGAATTGTGTTACACTGAGGCTCAAGGGCCTTTTTATTATTGAACAATAAGAGCAAACCCTAAACAACCAAAACCCTAACCCGAAGAGATGTAACACCAAGAGTTTATGGGCCCCGTTGGGGTTAATTGGATAGGCAACTTCCCGGGGTCGCGACTTGGTCATATTATCTCCGTTTGACACGCATGATACCTCATTGGAAAGATCTATTTGAGGAGTATGACAAAAAAGACAATTTTAGTTAGAAAATCGCTAGTACAAGATTGCCCAAAAAACGTCGTTTAGGGCCTCAAAACGGCTCCGAAAGTTTAGGACCCGAAAAACTGCTAAAAATAGTAAACTGTGGTACAATTAAGGAAATCGAAAAATTGAAAGAAAGAATGGTGGGGGTCCAAGTGGAATTGGCGGGTGGCCACCAATATCCACCTGGATCATTCCTCCCCCCTTAGGAAGCAATGGTACCCATTGTGTTGAGTTCCTCCATGAGATGGGGAAACTTCTGCTGAACTTGGTCCCTAGTGAGCCACTTGCACTGACGAAGGAGTTGGCCTGCTTTGACATCTCGATACAATTGGATCTTCTACTGGCGAGTGTGCTTGATCTGCGTGTTCATGATCCGATCAGTTGTGACTTGTTCCATGCAATTTGGATTTAACCCTGCAGGTGTGAGTTGTTCTGCAATGTCTGATGTGTCTAGCAATGGAAAAAGTATGGTTGAAGGCGGTCCACATTGAACACTGGGTGCAGGCCAAGGAATGGGGGAATGTTGAGCTCAAATGCATTG
>APFE031071668.1:16931-31800 GCA_000404065.3 Pinus taeda
AAAATTTAAACATCGATAAATCTGGCATGTTATCCATAACTATAATATCTTGATTGGATGTTTGACATACTAATATGATTTAACTTAAATCAATTTCTTCTAAGAGTTGGATTTCGCACTCCTATTGTGTATTGATACTATTATACATAACAACCCCATGTTTGACCTATTCATGATCTCTAATTGGTTTTTCAAATTATTTTAATGTTGAATCAAGTTAATATGGAAATTTACAAAAAAAATGAATGTTGTTGGAGGCCTTGTAATAGAATACTTCCAAATTTAATGAAATATGTGTTAAAGGCTGAATAAATCTTCAGGAAGTAATATCTAGAAAAGGAAGAGCAATATCAGGTTGAGGTAAATACCTTAAAAGCTAAATTAGAAGAAAAACATAAAATGTTACGATTTCAAGGCAGTACTAAAATTTTGGATAATATTCTTAGTGGTAAAATGTCTCCTATCATTAAAACTGGTCTTGGGTTTCATGGATTTGTTGAAGGTGAATCTAGTCACAAGATGAGGCAAGGAACTCTAATGCAAAATATGAAATGATCAACAAGGAGATGAGAGGTAAACCCCATCAACAACCAAGGAAAGCAAGTCTTCAAAGAAAATATTTTGCTCCTAACTGTGGAAGTGATAGTCAGTTATTTCCTACGATGAATAATGTTGAATGTTTCATATGTCATAATTTCAGACATGTTGCAGCAAGATGTAGAAGTAGAATGGTTCAAGACCGTCACATAGAAAGATCATCAACTTCTTGGTACTTTCAGGGATATTGTTTTTCTTGCAATATGTTTGGTCACAAAGCCATTGACTACTATAGAAGGAATATGAAACATGTAAAATGTTATGCATGTAAAAAGTTTGGACATATAGCAAAGGGATACACGAGAAAATTTCAAGCACCATACCATAAGGAGAAAACATCATCACACTTGAAGATATGGAAGAAGAAGGAAGTACAGTCAGAAATATGTGGCATAGCATAGTGTACAGACATAACAGACTCAAGGGGAGCTGAAAGTGTGAAACTTCAGTGTTCTAAATCTCATATGCAATGTTCATGAAGACAAGTCGCGTATATACGCAAGTTTGAAGGTGCACAATTGCATATATGTTGGTTTGAGGAAAACGCAGTGGGACAAACTCATGAAAAGGGGTCTGATATGGTTTAGTCAATTATCTGCTCCGTTTGATGATGGTTATAATCTACTGATGATATGTGGAAATGTGTTGGTCCTCATAAGATGTTAAATATTTGATGTATATCTGATTGATGATGATGTGTTGATGATTCTTACTGATATTTGCAATGATCAGATCTGATAATGAATAGTTGGCATAGGTTCAAGGGGAGCATATGCTTCTAATAATTCATTGTTGGCATTATCTTGGTACATGAAGATGCTTATATTTCTTGATCCACATAGGTGTTTTGATTCAGATGACTCTTTTGATGATGTACATATACAGGCTATTGATCTTGATGCTGCTGACAGATGCTGATGGTGCAAATCATATATGGTGTATGATAGTTGCTGATGACTATCATGGTCGTGTTTAGATTGTTGGTCCTTGTTATAAATGTCATGTATATCATTTGATGTAAAGGTCATGAAAATACCTAATTTGTAACCCCACTATTCATGGGAAGGATGATGTAATAATTTATATTTCATCCATGTATAAAAATTTGGTATATCCCCGCTTGGTTGGGTGGATGAGTCAAAATTGGTATACCCCCACTTAGTTGGGAGATTGATGTATGTATGAGTCATTGGTAATAGGAAGGTCATACTCACTTAGTTGAGTTATAGAGTCATGTTATTATTTTGAAAAATCTTTTTGCAGACTCTACATGTGCTCAAGGGGTGCATGGATGGTTTAGTGCATCTCAGCATGTCCAAATGGGGAGCTTAATCAGAGAATTCAGCATGTACTCAGGGGGAGCGTCGACAACATAATGTATATCAAGGGGGGAGAATATCTAGGTCTTCCCTTTCCCCTTGATGTCAAAGGGGGAGAGTTTCTTAGTGTTGTTGTTGCCATCAAGTCGAAAGTGAGAGATTGTTGGCATTATGATACAGGTGTTTTCCTTGATGGAAATTCACTTAGATGACACTTCACAGTGCAACATGTTAACTTATAGATCAGACTCCAGAGATTGAAGAAAGAGAGTGGTTTAAGAAGTATACACTAGCTCACTTTGTCCAAGCGGCATATACATGCGAGTTAACAGAACAAAAGGAACATTTACACATACACACACTCCCATAGGAGGAAAAGAACATACATGTTGGAAAACCAAGGTTTTGGTACAAGGTATTTGGTCCAGGGTATTTTGGTCCAAGGTCATTGGTCTGAGGTATTTGGTCCTAAGTGGTTTTGGTCCAAGGTATTGAGAAAGGATCTAACTATATAAGGAGGAAAAGATCATTAGGTCAAAGTGTGCAAGTAATGAATATCTAACGAAGAGTAAGATCAAAAAACAAATATGCATGTTATGGGTTTATGGTGCTTTACTTTATCTAAACTAAGGATGAACCTTAGCGGTTGATGGGGGATGAGATCTAATGATGGATCAGGATCATGAGACCTAAAATGAATTATTATTATATGGTTTGATCATGGACAATCTAGATTTGAATCCTAACGTGTGATTTACACTGTAAATATCCTGATCTGGGAAGGATTGAAGTCTGTTATAGTTGTGATGTTTTAAGTTATCATTTGCAGATCTGTACGCTAGTTTGTTTTGGCAAAAGCATGTATACATGCTGGTTGGACACATAAAAGTAGCGTATACATTATGAAATATGATATTTGAAGTTACAGTTGGTTATGGTTATTGATATAGAATTTTGGGTTCTTCTCGGTGTTTTGGTGACTTTGTTTTGGTGATAGTGTTCTAAATATTCAGATTGATTGATTGTGATTTGCTTCAGTGATGATGGATTTTTTAGTGATTGGCTGTATTGCAGTGGTGATTAATTTTGAGCTTTTGTGTTGTTGATTGGTCCAGTATGAAAATTGGATGAAACGAGGCCTTTAGATTGTCGTGTGGTGTTCCAGGAGTATCCAGTCTGAAAATGTATGAAATGTGGTCCTTGGAGGAGGAGAGAAGGTCATAGCCTTCTATAGGTCGGCGCCTACGTACTGGTAAGCATATCGGCTAGCACAAGAGCCAGGGGGTTGGAGCACCCTTCCAGTAGCAGCTAGAAAATGAGTGAAGGTTGGATCCTTCTATAGGTCAGTGCCTATGTAGTAGTAAATGGATCGTCTAATACAAGAGCCAGGGGGTTGGAGCTCCCTTCCAGTAGCAGCTGGAAAACGAGTGAAGGTTGGATCCTTCTGTAGGTTGACGCCTACGTACTAGTAAACAGATTGACTAGTACAAGAGCTAGGGGGTTGTAGCTCCCTTCCAATAGAAGCTGGAGAACGAGAGAAGGTTGTAGCCTTCTACAGGTGGGTGCTTGTGTACTAGTATGAGTCTACACAAGTACAAGATTGTAAGCAAGTTTTTCTTATATTAAAAGAAGACAACAACAGGTGGTTTTTGTCCTGTATTGGGTTTCCACCTTAAATCTTGGTGTTCATGTGTGTTGCTTATCTGTGATGGTTTATTCTATTATTACTGCACATGGTTACTATTTATATGGTTAATGAAGTACCGATACAATGATTAAAGATCAACATATGATGAATTAATTGAATCATAAGTTTGTTGGATATATGTTGGTTGCTTTAAAGATAGTTGTGTATACATGCGAGTTACCTTGATTGAAGTAGCGTATATAAATTTGAGCATGAAAGGAAAATGTTATTAATTTGACTAATATTGATTCACCCCCCTCTCAGTATTATTTCCAGCACTAACAACAATGAGGGGCTACACTAATAGTATAAGGACCTAACAATAAATGCAAACATATGCTTGTTACTGGAAGTACTCCATATATCTTAGATAGATATCTCCTACACTTGATCAGTCCTCTAGAGATGAGAATATTACTTCAAACAAATATTTGCAGAGGATTTAGCTTACCTCCAGGGATCATAGAAAATATATTTCCATAAGCTTATGATGATGATACAGTCTTAAGCTTGTTGAGTAAAACTGCTATAAAGTACAAGAACATACTTTTATGTCTTCCAACTTTTTCCTGTGATAGTTTAATATATTTAGGATTGGTGCCCATGTTTACTGATTAGGGCTTGAAGAAGGCCAAAGAAATAAACTAGATTTAAACTTTGACTTAATTTACCATAGAGATTTGGAAGTATCAATGAAATTATTTAGTGATTGCAATCTCTTTAAGCTTGGGATTGTCCTCACCTAATCTTCGATACCATGTTCATTTTCAGTTAACATCTTCTTTTCTTAGGTTAGATACTTCATTAAACTATATGCCCATTAATCAATTTACTAATCACATTAGACATTATATAATAATAATTGACGAAAGAACATAAATGATAGATGCAGAAGACAAGCTAAGAAAAAAAGGCATGAGAATATGGCTCAAGCCAGGGAAAAACCCCAAGATGGGGAAACCCTTGATCAAATATTTTTATTATTATCATCAGATATTCAACATAGAAAGAGAGAGAGTACAATGATATAAAATATCTTGCCAATATGAAGATCAAACATCACTTCTCTTAAATCCATTCAATCATGTAATCTGGGTAGTCTTTTCATAGAGGAGAAATCATATTGTTGTAGAGGATCAATCTGGTTAGGGAAATAACAGTCCTTTGCTTTCTAAGTTGACTGGTCCAAAAAATCCTCCTTTCTATTGTGGCCTTCCTTATTTCACATGATGCTCCCTTTCGCTGGCTTAAGGAGTTGATTTATGACCACATTAAGGTCACCGTTGATATTATCTCTATGGTTCTACATTAGGGCTTCTCAAGCATGCCGGTCCAGCCCTTGAATATCTGCAACTAGTGAAAATTTTTTCTTCTTACAAGGGCTCTATTATTTGTAGTAGTCGGACCCTATTTTCAAGTTTACACATCATCTTAAACAAGAACCTGAATACTATCGTATAAGGTCAGTGGCTTTCTATTGTATTGCAACTTCCTCGGCAAGTGATTCAAGGTTTGCGGTCAAGATGTGAGAATATCTTCTAGATGCAGCCAAACTATAGGAATAAGTCCCATATGAAACAAGTTACAACCCATATATAACATTTTCCTTAATCATAGTGAAGCCCTACTTCCAAACTCAGATCTGTTATGACAAATCCCTAACCAAAATAGTCCCAACCATAACAAGAATTTATCCTCCTTAATCTTTGCTTCCACAAACATATCTTTTTATTTTGGTTGATGTGTCTCAAATGAGAGAGAATGCTCCTCTATACACACAATTAAGTGGAGTTTAGGGGACATGACTTTTGATCTTCTTAAGTCGACATATAGTTGAGGTTGACCTAAATAATTTACATGAGAGAAACATAAATTCAAAATTCCAATTATCCAAATTTTATGATCGTTAGATCAATTTTGGCCCTCTTGAAAAGAGGAATTAAATGCCACAATTATATTCCCCAAAGGATATGTTCAAAGTGTAATTTGTACATAGTTTCCATTTTTAACAAAAGTACCATCAATATTTTTTTTCTAGCATTTTGGGCCTGAATTCACAATAGTATGCTAAAAAGTGTCATTTCGATGTCTAGAAATTAGGATTATAAATGTGAGATATATACTCTACATAGTTGGGTTATCTCCTTTTCAAATCTGAGTGTTTTAGGCTACATGTTAATTGTTTGAACTTTCAACTTTGAAGAAATTCCTGAATGTACTTCCTAAATACTCGAAAGAATGGACTTCGTAAGACAATGTTACCATAAATTGTGTTCTTTCAAAGATTTGACTTCCATATTTTCACAAAATGCAATGTCCTCAATAAATAATTATATGTATATATACTTATGTTTAGGATTATATATGTGTTGGAGTAGTTCCCTTTTTTTAACTATAATCTTGATGTTGACAAGATTTAGCTGACTTTTTTCATCAATTTCTCATAGAAAATGCAAAAGAAAATTATTGTCAAAATGTGGAAAAAATTTCATTTCACCTGTTTTTTTTTTATTGTTCATGACAAAATAATCATGTTGTAGGAATGAGTTATCCTACAGTCTATTTCAATTTGTGGATTTCTTTTTCCTCCCACTTTTTTACAAGGATGTAGATTTCATTTTCATGTTGATGGCTTTTAGATGTATCCTATCTAGCCCCAAATCCTGGTAATGGAGTGGATCTTGAGAAGTAGTCATGGACACAAACTCTATCAGAGGTTAATGTTACAATACAACTTCCACCAGGTATTAGAAAAATTTTAATTGTCTCACATAAAGAAGAGTTATTTAATGGCATGGTTGAAAGGGAAACCTCATGTCTTAGTTGTAAGTGATTTATTTGTGTCTCTTAGTTGTAAGTCATATGTTTGAGTTTGAGCTTTATCACATAAATTATTTCGCTAATCCAATATGCATGGCCTATATTTCTCACCCGATGTTAGTTACTTGACATGGTTGATATAACATTCAATTCTATGCCACTTTTATTTTAAGTAATATATTGTATTGATTAAAAGGATGTTCATATCTTGATTGGTTTACCTGGAGCTTGATTTAAAAAAGTTTCTTAAATTCCACGTGGATGTTATTTTTTTAGGGTGAGCACTTTGCACCAATAAGGTCAGATGAGTCCTAGAAGATAGGTATACAACAAAAGCATCTTTTGGCCTTTGTTGTGTATCTGTTATTCTTTATATCATTGATGGATGGTTATTGATTGATGTAAAAGAGAGGATTGGAAGTTCCTTCCAATTCTCTTGACAAAACAAAATCAAATGGAGTCGTAGAATTGTCTTTTAAAGGGTGAGCCAGAAATTAGCACTTGAAAGGTATAACTTGAGAATAACAAGCTATCTTATCTGGATCTAGAGACACAACAAATTGTGGGAAAAAAATGATGGTATTGACGAGTCTTCCTTCCAAATAAGCTCTAACTGTTGGACCACTACCCAAATTTCAGTTATCTGCAATGGAAATAGTGACTCTAGCTTTATTTGTATGAAAGCAAGTTTAGCCATCATCCTATTCATTTTGTGTGAATGATTTTGATTTTCAAACTCCAACTAGTTTTTTGCTAAACTAACTAAAGCTTTGATGATAACCATATAGTTTTCAAATCGATTTTCTAAATCTAATTTCTTGAGAAAATTTATCCTTTTACTTTAGGTAATGTAGATTTCTACTGTGTGCCATATGCTATGATATAATTTCCTGGATAAATAGATAGACGTGTTGTACAACATAGTATTTTTTAAATATAAACAAACAAAATTTCTAAATACAAAGTTTATTAATTAAGAACGTCTTTTAGAATTATTAGCTAAGTTATAATTATATATCAGTAGGGGATTTTTCTAAATTGATAATGTGTTGTCTCTTTGTTTTTTGTCAGGTAACAATGGTTAATAAGGAATGTGTTCTTGAGAAACTAGCCTGTATCTTATTATACTATTGACAAGGATCTCCATGGCTTTCAGGCATGGCAACATAAACACAGATGTCAGTAGGATCTCCAAAGTCTGTGTTTGATGAATTTAATACTACCGATGATTTTTTATTCCTTGTCAAATAAAGAATGTCACAAGTCAAATTCAAATAAACAGAACTAGCTCAAGAGTGAAGGTGAAGCTATTTCTTTCTGTCAAAGTCATTTTTTTTGGTTTGTTGGTTGTTGTCGTGTTTTGAGTGCGGACTTGTGAAATTCAAAATTGCATGTTGGTTTATGTGAATATATATATATTTCTTCTTCTATTGTTCATGGTTTCTAGAGATCCGTGTTACATTTGCACAGAGGTTTATATATCATTCAGATATCTAAACACCCAACAACAACAACGTTGAGATTTTTCTTTCACTAAACCTATAACATATTACATCTATCTTCATCAATGTTCTTCTTCCATATGCTATACACTTATGACATTTCCTTTGCAATATTTGGTGTATTTGCTAGTTATAGGTCATTTATAGATTATAAATGTCTTCAAAGTTTTACTTCTAACTGAGTATTCAACTAAAAATATTGATTCTCTTATACGTAACTATTTTTCCCTCCACCCACATTTCATAACTTCCATAACCATTAGGTAGGGACCTACAACTTCTATTTTTATTTTCTTGTTTATTAAAAGATTGTCGCGACTTTAATTTATTGAAAGTTGTAGAATTTACAATTTATGAAGTTTCAAGGTCTAATTTTTAAAAGTCTAATCCTTGAAAGGGTGCTAGCTTAATGGAAGAGCATCCGCTTTACAAGCTGGAGGTTATTGGTTTGATTCCATCGTGTCTTGATATCCATATGGAATGGGAATGATCAGTTTTTGGTGACAAAGGCTCTTTTTCCCATCACCAATGAGCTTATGGTGACATTTTTTGTTCCTCACCAGAATATGAAATGGTGAGGGTTAACGAATGCCACCATATATACACATCAATAGTGACGACCATGAAAGGTTTGTAACCATAAATTGTTGTTTTTGATATGAAATGGTGATGGTTGATGTCCATCATTATAGTCATTATTTATGATGACCATGAAAGATCCATCACAATAAATCGTTGTTGTTTATATGAAATGGTGACATTCACTATCCATCATTATAATCAATATTCGTGATGAACCTTGAATGTCACCATAACACCTATAATTTTGGTGACACCATCTTTGGTGACGTTCATTTTTTGGTGATCAAGGCTATGGTCCATCACCATTGCTCATATGAAATGGTGACCGGTGATATCCATAATTATAAATCATTATTCGCGATTGACTTTAAATCACAACAATTATACTTTTGGTGATGCCACCTTTGGTGACATTCAGTTTTTAGTGACAAAGGCTCTTTTAACCATCACCAATGAGCTTATGGTGATATTTTTCACCCCTCACCATTGTCCTTTTATTTTGTAGTGACTTCTCAAGGAATACATGGATATATTTCCTCAGGAAGAAATCTAAAGTCTTTGACATGTTTAAAGAATTTAAGGCTCTGGTGGAAAACCAGATAGAGAAGAAGATAAAGGTGTTGAGGACAGATAACTATGTAGAGTTTTGTAAGAAGGAATTTTAGGAGTTCTGTAAGAAGTGTGGTATAGGACGACATAAGACTACTCCATACACACCTAAGAAAAATGGAGTTGCATGAAGAATGAACAAGACGTTGATGGAAAGGGAAAGAAACATGCTTAGTGGTGTCAGGTTAGGACATGAATTCTGGGCAGATGCAGTGGAGGCTGAATATTACCTAGTCAATAGATCACCTTCCTCATCGTTGGAGGATAAGAATTCACAAGAGGTATGGACTTGTAAGAAACCTTCTCTTTCACATCTGAGGGTGTTTGTATGTGATGCATATGTATATGTTCCAAAGGAGAAAAGAACAAAGTTGGATAGCAAATCTAAAAAGTGCATCTTTATTGGGTATAAGGATGGTTTAAAAGGTTATAAGCTTTGGAGCCCATAAACAAGGAAGGTTGTGTACAACGGAGATGTGGTGTTCAGAGAGGTGAAATATGTTATTAAACATGAATTCCTACAAAAGGAACCTGAGAAGATAAAGTCTTAGCTAAAGGAGGAAAAGTCAGACTCTACAACAGAAAAGCAATCATAAGATGAAGAGCGACAAACTCTGACTATGAGAAGATCAGTTCAAGAAAGAAGGTAGCTAGAAAGGGATAGTCCATATTCTTTCTATTCAAATTTTCCTTTATCTATTACTGATGATGATCCGAGAACTGTGAGGGAAGTATTAGATTCAAAGGATAACAAACTCTCGAAAGAGGCCATGGTTGATGAAATGACATCTTTGCACAAAAATGAGGCTTGGGATCTGGGGGAGTTGTTGGCTAGAAGGAAACCATTGGAAGGAAATGGGTGTTCAAGAAGAAGATGAATGTGGAAGGAAAGGTGGAGAAATACAAAGCTTGGTTGGTAGCAAGAGGTTATTTCCAGGTACAAGGAATAGATTTTGGTGCTATTTTCTCTCCTGTTTCTATGGTAGTTTATATTATATTGGTTTTATCTGTTTCTCTTGCTTTTGATTTTGAGGTAAAGAAGATGGATGTGAGGACATCATTTCTTCACTGGGATCTAGAAGAATATATCTACATGAAGCAACCTAAAGGCTTTGTCGTGAAGGGTAAGAAAGAACTAGTATGCAAGTTAAAAAGGTCTTTGTATGGATTAAAATAGTCACCAAGGATGTGGTATCAGAAATTTGATACATTTATATGGGTACTTAGCTTCACTAGAAGAAAAGAAGGTCACTGTATGTATTTTAAATTAATTGGTGACTATGTTATTTATATAGTATTCTATGTGGATGATATGCTGCGAGTTGGAAATGACAAAGAAATTATCTAGCATTTGAAGACCCAATTGTCCTCCAAATTTGACATGAAAGATCTTGGTGTTGCGAACTATATTTTGGGCATGGAAATTAAATGAGATCGGGAAAAGAGTAATCTCTGGTGAAACTAGAGGAAGTATGTTGAGACAATACTACAAAGGTTTAACATGCAGGATAGTAAATTGGTGAAGGTTCCTATTCCTGTAGGTGTAACGTTATCTGCTGAAGAAAGTCCCAAGACACAAGAAGAGGAAGAGGACATGTCTCATGTTCTATATGCAAGTGTAGTAAAAATTCTGATGTATGTAATGGTCTGTACTAGACCAGACATTGCACATGCAGTGGGAGTATTGAGCAAGTTTATGTCAAAACCAGAGAAGGATCATTGGACAACAGTGAAGTGGGTTTTTAGGTATTTGCGTGGCACTAGTGGTTATGGTTTGTGCTACTAAGGAAGATCAGGATATGAAAATTTTTTGGACATCCTTTGGATCAAAGAAGATGTACAAGTGGGTATGAGTTTAACCTATTTGTAGGTGCATTGAGTTGGATGAGTAAGAGATAGTTTGTAGTGGCACTTTCAACTACAAAGGCAGAATACATGGAAGCCACTAATGCAAGCAAGGAACATGTTTGGTTGCAAAGATTGTGTTAAAGTATGGGGTTAGTACATTGAGCTATAAGGATAGATGGTGACAACCAAAGTGCAATTTTATTGGCAAATAACCCTGCTTATCATTCAAAGAAAAAACAAATTGATGTTCAGTATCACTTTGTGAGGGATATGGTTGAGGATAAAAAGGTGTTGCTGGTAAAGGTGGACACTTTGAAGAATACTACAAATGCATTGACAAAGTCTGTGAGCACTAAGAATTTCTCTTGGTGTAGAGAAACAATGGGAGTTGTAGGGACGGATCAATGACTAAGCTCTCCTGTGGCCCCCTGTGGAAAGAAAAAAACAAGTGGGAGAATGTTGGGTTGTGTTATATTCTTTCCACGACTTTCCTGAGAATTTTTTTTTGGACCCTATATTAGGTGGGCAGACCTACCTATGGTTTTGTTCGTGGATTTCACACATGGTTTTGGGCATGATAGTTAATTGTACATGGTATTTTGTAGATCTGGTCAAGGGAACTATGGTTATGTTCTAATCCAGGGTTAATGGATTGAGGTTTATGGATGCTTCGACATGTATATATATGTATTGTAACATTGAAAGGAATATAATTAAAAATCAATCTAGTAGTCCCGATTGTGGGATCCAGGGGAAAATCTCTGTGTATATATGTTTTATGTTTTATTCTTTCGCCATTGTTTATTTTTTGTTTTTGGAATTCGTATGCAGGTAATTTCTTTACATGGTTAAAACCTACACTCCTTGTCCTTTGCTCTTCTTTTCTTCTTGTCTAATACACATATTTCACTTGTCAATTTTGCATTCAAGTATTAATTGTATAGATGCATTTTTTTCCCAAGAAAAAAAATGTGAATTTATTCATCAAGGAAAAATTAAACTACATTTTTTCATATGCTAAAAAGAATTCTTGAGAAAAGGAACCTATTGGTATAGAGCTAACAAAAAAGGAACATAACGACAAAAGCACATACAATAAGAGGAGGGAGAAAATTAGACTGATATTTTCGATTAACTCATCTATTTACCCTTGTCTTTTTCACCTTGTGCCAAACATATAAAGAAGGTTTAAAAGGAAACGTTGTCAAATATTTACCTTCTCCACAATGGGGCTTCTTTTTCATAATTTGAATTATCTAAAACATGGGCTCTATTATTATACCCAAGCACATTTGAGCTTTTTAATGTTATAGGGATGGAATTGTGCTAAATCTAAATGACTAATATTAATTATGTTGGCCTGTCCTCTTCTAGTTGTTATCCAGGATCATGAGCCTTAATATTCGTTTTATGTTGTGTTTGATTTTTCTCTTTTGTTTCTTCTCCTTAATATTTAGAAAGGGAGAGCCTTGAAAACTACCATCCCTTTCATTGGTCTTGTTTCTTTTTTTCTTTTTCCGGTTTTTCTTGGCCTTCTTGGCATGTATTTTGTATAAATGCATTACTATTGGTAATAAACAAAATTGACATTGAATACTCATGAAACGCTTCCACTATAAATTTATATATATGCACTAAGACTTTGGGTGGAGATCCCAATAGGACGGCCAGGATTAGTGATAATATTTATGAAACTATTACATAGCAAAAAACGAAATCTTTTGTTATGTATTACTATTACGTTTTGTTTGAGAAATCTTATTTTTCATAGTATTTTTTTGTTAATTTCAAATCAAATATTTGTGTTTAGTATTTGGTGGATTATTATACAACTTTCATCTCAAGAAATATGATTTCCAAGTTAGCCCTTATTTGTTATGGTTTCTTTGCATCCCATTTTTTCCCCTTCTAACTATAGAATCAAATCCAAAAAAGAAATTAATAATAATTATACCCAATGATTAAATGAAACCAAAAAATTATTAAAGAAAATATGTGTATGTCAACATAATGTTTAATATTTTAACTCCAGATCTACCAAGAACTAAGAGGGATCAAATCTCTTGAGATGCAAATCTCTTTTAGAGTGAAAAGATATTTGATCCCTCTTGGGGCTTGGTTCATCCAGAGTTAAGATAGATCTAGGCTAGTTAAAATAGAGTTAACTTAAGTTTTTTATCCTTAGGGTGGATGGGTTGAAATATATCTATTTACTTGTGTCATATAAGTATTTTAATGGTTGTATCATAACTTTATTTTATCTTGGTCACATTATGCATTTTGAAGCATATGATGGAAATGTAGAAAAAATAACAATATAAAATCAAAAATTTGATCTAATATTTTTCAATGTTTTTTTTTTTATAAATTAAATTTCATATATATGCGCGGAGTTAATTAAAGTATTTCTACTAATACAAAATGATTACATTATTCTAAATCTCTATGTGCCTTTTGGTTGTCACGAGAGAAACAAGACCATTACAAACACAATACTATTTTTTACTAAAATATATATTGTTGCTAGAAATATCCTAAGTTCTCAAAAGGTTGAAAGTTTCTTGGCTTAGTAGTTACCAAAGCTACCAAAACTATGAAACAAAGATAAGAACCCATAATAGACTAAGAAAAACTCTTATAGTAAACAAAAATCATCATGCAAAGACTAGGAGTAGGTGGGAACATCCACATTAATAGGATTTTATTCACTTGGGTTGCAAGGAGGAACAAGGTCATTTTCATGCAATAAAATTACTTCAATATTATCCAAATGTTTGTCTATTTCTTTGAATTCCAACTAAATATTTTCCATCATCATGAAGAATTTAACTTTAATTCCATTTGGATCGAGAAGCACCCTATCTAAGAGAATTCTTAGTTATTACTAGAGGCCCATGGTATGCATGTATTGATTATGATGTTCACGAGCATGACTAGTGTTTATAACCCAATCAACAATTATTACTATGGCATTCAATTAGAGTGGAAATCATTCTCATTAATGATATATTCCCCATATTCCCGAATTTCTTGTTGAATCTCTAGCAAGGTCTACATGTAGAAAACATGAGTCAAGGGTTGAGGTTGAGTGCATACCCACAAGCTCAAATGGGAACAAAAACCACCAACACCCCTTTGGGATCAACCTCTTGCCTTAACTTGGTAATAGGCTGGCCAAAAGGAAGAAAGCATAATGTGCACAAAGATAGAGGTTGAACCACTAAATTATACTAGGAAACCCCAAATTTTCAAACATGAACAACCAATCTCTAAATTTCAGTGAACTCTTTAAGCATATGAAACCACACCAACGATATTGTGAATTGTGGCTAAGAAAGGATACCCACAAGACCACCTCTATTATCCACCCTCAACCTTTACAAATTGGAGACATACACAAGAACATAAAAACCCCTAAGAAACCAACAAGACTTCATTGCCAACCACAAAGCATAAAGAAAAACAAACTAAATCACTATTTAGAGAAGCTTATTATCTCACAAGGTTGAAGTAAACCATAATAATTTACATCCCCGGGTGAAAATATTTCTAGGAAGAGGCACAAAACGAACAATAGATCTACTTCCCATAATATAATGTCAATAGAAATAAAATAAAAATAGCTTGAAAGGTGTAGACTAAGTGGACAACCACAACAAAGAAATTCTTTATAGAATGAAAGAGAAAGAAAAAACCAAAAAGAAGGAAATACTGAATAAAATGCATGAAACCCTATGTTAAATATTTATAAAATTACACATCTACATTGTATTAGGTTATGAGCATCTTTATGAGAAATAGGTATTTTTTTCCATTGTATTAGGTTATGAGCATCTTTAAGAGAAATAGGTATTTCTTTTAGATAATATTTCTTTAAAATTATGATATATTTTATAAGAAAATAA
>APFE031071668.1:42939-55304 GCA_000404065.3 Pinus taeda
ACATACCCGCAGTTATCCCGTTCACGAGGTGCGTACCCCTAGTGCACACATTTCAAGGCAAAGAAAAGCACACGTGGGGTTTCTTATGTTTTACACTTGGTTTTTAGCCGACGGTTTTGTGTTATTATGGTGTCGGCCCATGGTATTAAGCCATGATTTAAGGAAGAGATTTACTATATAAAGCAAAGGAGATCATTTGGCTTAAGTATGTTTTTGGTTGAATATCTTATGAGGGCAAGATCTGGTCTAGATTTAAATAAGGCGAATCTACGGATAGACTAAGATCTCTTCGGCGCATGTTCAGATCTGTAGATCTGAATGTCTGGGTTCTTTCTGAAGTCTTGAAATCATCTATGCCTGAAGGTACGTAGGTACAGTGAGAGAAAAGTACGTACATACGCAGGAACGAAGCGTTTTAGGTGCGCCCGTACGCAGGCACAGAGGGGTTTCAGGTGCGCGGGTACGCAGGTACAGAAGGGTTGCAGGTGCGCCCGTACGCAGGCACAAAAGGGTCTCAGGTGCGCCGGTATGCAAGTACAGAAGAGTTGCAGGTGCGCCCGTACACAGGCACAGAAGGGTTTCAGGTGCAGGGACCGCATGCAGTTCAATGGACTCTGAGCGAGGTACGCAGGCTAGCAGTTGAGCAGGATGCGTATGTAAGCAGGCGAGCAGTTGAGCAGGGTGCATACTGTAAGCAGGCAAGCAATTGAGCAGGGTGAGTACTGTAAGCAGGCAAGCAGTTGAGCAGGGTGCTTACGTAAGCAGGCGAGCAGTTGAGCAAGGTGCTTACTTCTCTTAAAATCTTTGTTTATCATTGTTGTGTTCTGGGTTTGGTCCTATTATTGTGATCTGTGTTACTACCAGTTGACTGGTTGATTTCTCTTTATACTTGATGATCATTTGATGCTTATGGATCCAGTTTGAAAATTTATGAAAAGTGGTCCTTGTAAGAAAAGAAGTAGGGGGTTGTAGCTCCCTTCCAGGAGAGACTGGAAAACGAGAGAGAGTTGTAGCTCTCTGCAGGTTGCAGCCTGCGTATTGGTAAAGGACTACACCAGTAAAAAACCATTGTAAAAGGAGTTTCTAATTTGAAAGAAGATAGAGACATATTGCAGCAGGTGGTTCTCACCCACATTGGGTTTCCACCTTACATCTTGTGTTCTTTGGTGTGACTATCTGTTTTCTTTGTTCATGCTCATTATTTTATGGTACTGACATGTAAAACTAATTCAAAGAACAAATAAGGAAGATTTATTAAAAGAATTAGATAATATTGATTCACCCCCCCTCTTAGTATTATTTCCAACACAGTTTCCTCATCAGTGATTGTCTTCGTGATATTCATACATTCATCTAATGGGATCGTTCTATAAAGAGATACAATGTCAAAACTAACCATGAGATCTTATTTATTCATTTTTAAGTTTTGTATCCATTCTACAAATGACGTGGAATCTTTTATGCACGAAGAGGTGTTTCTAGATAAAGGTCCAAAGTTTTCTGCAAGGTATTGAGCAAGAAGATAAGTGAGAGAACCTATGGTATTTACTATTGGCTCAAAGGGACGCCATATTTATGGAATTTAGGAGATCTATATATTCTTGGATCACAATCATAAAAAAGACCAATATGTTGTATTCACATAGTTGTATCCCTCACCCACCCATAATTTCAAAGACCAATTATCACCTTTATGCACTTTGTTTTTTCTATCATGAGTTAGCACAATAACGTAAGCAACTAATGCACCTAGAAACCCATAAGCTCTCGAAAATAAATATCACATGAGATACAATGGATAAAAGGAGGTTGGATGCATAGAAGTGGGATGGTGAGGTTGTGACGATAATGGATATGGCCACATTGTACAATGTAATGGATGCAAGTGACTATCTCGATATCCTCAAACTTCAGAATTTGGCAAATGAATTGTGTGGTGAGAAGATCAAGAAGAGAATCATGGAATTATTCATTGCAAATCAGAGGAATTTGTTCTTTCCCATTAACATGGGAGAAGGAAGAAATGGTGGCATTGATCACTTGTGAGGATATTTTCATTTTCCCCTATTTACTCTCTTCTTCATTGAAACCGCTTTCATTCCAAAAATTGTTTTGAATTATTTCTATACCAGCCTAGATCCATTTAACTCCGGATCTATCATGTATCGAGAGGGATTAAATCCCTTGAGGTGCAAACCTTATTTTTGGAGTGTATAATTTGAGGAAAGGTTTTCACCTTGAGGGATTTGATACCTCTTGATGCATGAAAGATCCAGAGTTAGATGGATCTAGGCTAGTTCGAGCTAAGGGAAACATTGCCATATTTTTACATTCTCATTAATATGTAGATGTTTGAAATAAACTTTATACCTTTAAATTTACATTATTTTTTGCATGAAATAACCATATAATTTTGTTCTTTAATATAGTCTATGATTCATTCCTTGAATGGTTTTCACATCTCTATTTGGATGCATTGACTGGTTTGTTTGTGTTTGTGTTTAGATGATTTAAGTGGTTTGTGTTTTTATGTGTTTGTGTAGAAAATCATGTAGATTTAAAAGCTAATGCAATTTACTAAAGCAAGAAACATGAATCTACTTCTAATCTTTACAATGAAATCTCATAAAGATGGAGAAAAACAAGAATCAATAGAGGAAGAGAATCAAAGGAAAATAACACAATAAATATCCAGGGAAGGCCACAGCTCAAAACCACACTACTTGTATTGTATTAATACAGAAAATCAAGATGAAAATACAATGCTTTTCCTCTCAATAAAAATCCCAACACTCAACAAGTTCCATCTCCAACTCATAAGTAAGCAAGAAACCAACACTTGGCTAATTCAACAGCTCTCCAAGTCCCTATTTCCTTGCATTATTCCTAAGGATGACTAGCCTAATTTAAAGGGAAATGAGTGCTTCCAAAGCTGCACAATCCCTTCAAAGTCCAGTTCTTGAATGCATGCACTGTCAGTGCAACTCAAAAAAATATAAAACAAATAATACACTATCCCCGCACTCTAGTCTCAACAAATAATACACTATCCCCGCACTCTAGTGTCAACTGGATCTTTCTATGATTCAACATGAATGAGTTTCTGATGAATGAATCTTTGATTAACTGGAGTAGCACTAGTGGATTTCATTAATGACACCATTGACTATTAACTCACTATTAGTTCTTCAATCAGTTTGAGAACTAATTTAACTGAATTGAACTTAGTAAACTGAGTTGTCTATTTCCATATCACAATTAACTCATACTGGACTCCTACAAAATAGGGAGAACATACACATGACGACAGAAATACTTCCAACTTGAAATACCTAATCTAATTAAGTTTAATAAACTTAATTAACTATTTACAAGTTTCTATGAGAACAAAATTTGAATTTATTTCCTAGTCTAATTCAAGGAAAAATTAAACTCGACTCTCTTATTGTCATTTCTCAAAACTCCCTCTCAACAAGAAATGGATTATTAGCTACCCCGATCATGTCTCTGTAAAACTCGAATTTACATATTAACAATGCCTTTGTCAAGATGTCAACATCTTGATCCTCCATGGGAATGTAATCTAACAACATGATCTACTTTAATACATAATCTCTGAGATGATGATACCACATATCAATTTGTTTGGACCCATCATGAAAAGCTGGATTTTCAGAGAGTTTGATACAACTCTGATTATCACATAAATCACCGTCGGATACATCTACTTACCAAACACACCAAATAGGATATTCCTCATCCATATAGCCTCACATGCTACCTAATTTTTAGCTATGTACTTTAGCTCTACGGAACTGAGTGCAACCAATCTCTATTTCTTGTTGTACCAAGAAATTGTCGTTGATCCAATACTGAATATCCCTCCTAATGTGCTCTTCCTATTCGATGGACTCCCTTCCAAATCTGCATTGGTGAAGCCTTGAAGCTTCACTCCCTCTATGGAGACACCTCAGGGGTGGTGCCTCTGAGGTGTCTCCATACATGCTTTGTCACCTTCCAATACAGCTTGGTAGGCCTAACCATCACTTGACTAAGTTGGTTAACTACATAGCACATATATGGTCATGTGTTCACCAAGTACATGAGTGAACCCAAAAGATGCCTATAAACAGTAGCTTCCACTACTTCCCCTAAAGTAGAATCCTCCTTCCTCTAGTTACCAGTTGGAGGAATCTCCATGGCTTTACTTCTCTCTATGTGGAATCTCCTGAGTATCTCATTGGCATACTTGCCCTGAGATACAAACAACTCCCCATCTCCTTCCCATACCTCCATGCCAGGAAAGTAATGCATGAGCCCCATGTCCTTCATCTCAAACTCTCTTGCAAGGTCCTCCTTGCAATATTTGATGAGCTTCTCATCACCTGTCAGTAAGAGATCATCTACATAAAGTACAATGATCAACAACTTACCTTCCACCACTATGTGGTACAAGTTCGCATCCGCTTCACTCTTCGTGAAGCCCAACCCAGTGAAGTAGCTATCTATCATAGTGTAACAAGTACGAGGTGTTTGCTTTAGCCCATACAACACTCTCTTGAGTCAGCACACATGTGACTCATGGTCCAAGGTTTCAAACCCTTCAGCTTGCTCTATGTACACCTCTTCCTCAATTATGCCACTGAGGAAGGTAGTCTTCACATCCATCTCATGGATCTTCCAACCCATCTATTCTGATAGTGCCAATATAGATCTGATTGGTGAGTACCTTTCAACGGGAGCAAAGGTATCATCATAGTAAATCCCCTCTACCTGTGAAAATCCATGGGCCACAAATCTGGCCTTATGATTCTCCATACTACCATCTACAACTTTCTTTACCTTGTAAAGCCAACGGGAGCTCACAACTGACTTGTCCTCCGATCTCGAGACCACATCCCAAACATTGTTTCTAACTATGGAGTCAAACTCCTCCATCATCGTATCAACCCAAACTGGCTATTGTGCTTCTTCTTGAAAGGAAGATGGATCTGTCATAAAAAATGCACCCATGAGTGCCATGTATCCAATGTACCTCTTAAGTGACCTCCTCTATCTGCGTTGAGAAGTGGGTGCTTGCACATTCTCTCGTACATCATCCAACAATTTATCAGCCTTTTTAGTGTGCTTTCGTCCTTCTCTAGGAGACTCTACCTCAGTGGATGTCTCCACTCTCTGAACCTCTATATGTGGCTGCTCCACATCAATATGAGGCCCCTTAACCTTATGAGATAAAATCTCCTCATCTGCATGTAGCTTAATCTCCCTCTCAAGGGAAACTAGCATGGACTTCTCCTCATCAAACCTGATATCCCTGTGAACCATTGTCATTCGACTAGTCGCTTGTACACCCGATAGTTGTGGGATGTTTCAGTGTACCCCACAAATATCCCCAACTCTTCTTTCGGCTCAAGCTTCTTCAGTTCATCTTTGGTCACATGGAAATAAATTGATTACCCAAAAATCTTGAAATGACCAACATTTGGCCTCTTTCTAGAATAAGCCTCCTATGGTGTCTTCATCTCAAGTATTTGATGTGGGCTACGGTTCTAAACCTAAACCGATGTGTTGCATGCCTCAGCCCACAAGTGTAGTGGTAGGCCCTCATCATGCATCATTTCCCTTGTTGCCTCCACTATGCTCTTGTTCTTCCTCTAGTCAACCCCGTTTTTCTGAGGGTTATGGGGTGTCATCAACTCTAGTTTAATCCGTTCCACTGCACAGAATTTCTTAAACTCATTGGATACATAATCACCACCATTATCACTTTGTAGAACCTTAACGTTATTGCCAAACACTTTCTCTACAAATTCTTTGAACTCACGAAACTTTGTGAAAGTTTGAAGCTTTTTTTGCATAAAAAATACCTAGCATTTATGAGACTAGTCATCAACAAATATAATATAATACTTGTGTTTGGTCATGGATTCTATTGAGAATGGTCCACACAAATTTGAATGCAATCTCTCCAGAATAGACGTTTCTCGAATGTCTCTCTCTCCAAAGGAAGACTTGGTGTATTTTCCCAAAGTACAACCCTTACATGTATCAAATTGCTCAAGCGTACCTTTGGGAAGACCGGTAGGGATCTGCTACAATATCTTCAAGGCCCCATGATGCAAGTGGTCCAATCTCCTGTGCCACAACTCGTTGACGTCTCGAATCAGAATCTTTTCCACTTTTGAACTCAAAGAAGTACAATCCTATACGTCAAACATATAGAGATTCTAAACTCGAATCCCTATCTTCTTTACTTGACCCATGGCTATGTTTCGAAGGAACACCTTTCCATTTGAGAAAATCACATCATAGCCTCTATCCTCAAGCATGGCAACGGATACCAAGTTCTTTGTCAGTCTGGGTACATGCATAACATTCTTCAAGGTGAGTGAGACCCCATGCTCCCTTTGAAAAGTAATAGTTCCCAATACAGTAACATTATACTTACCATCGTCACCCATATCAATATGCATCCTCATATCTTTCTCCTCTAGTTCACTAAATAACTCTTTATCGCCAGTCATGTGGAATGAAGCTCCACTATCTAAGTACCAGACACTTCCCATCATTAAAGACACCATGCTTGCATTTAGGGAAAAGTCCAATTCAAGTTGTCAGGCCAAAGCCTCACTCAGTACACCTCATGAGGACTTCTTCTTGGAATTCTTCAATGGACAATTTGTAGCAAAGTGTCCCATCTTGTGACAATGAAAGCATTTAACTTTCGTCATGTCCTTCTTACCTCCATGATAGGAATTTGATTTCTAATGGGAGATTTTACCTTTCCCCTTTCTCGCATTAATCACTAAAGCACAATTCTCTTCATCATTAGCCTTTAATGAAGAGCCATCCCTGGTGTTCCTCCTGATCTCATCCTACATCAAATCTTACCATAGTCATTCCCAATTTGGCAACTTTCTCCCAACCATTGACAGAGTCTTCATAACTACGCCAACTCTTTGGGAGTCCAAGAAGAGAAATGCTCAACATATCCTCCTTAGTAACCATGATTCAAACACTTCCAAGTTCATCTTGACATTGAGAGAAATTGGTCAAGTATTTTGGAATCATCTCTCCTTTCTCCATCTTGATTTTATGAAGTTTATTCTTCAGTGCCAACTTCCTTTGATCATTGCTATTACGATACAAGTCGTCAATGTTTTCCACATAGCATGTGGGGTTTCCTTCCCATGGAAGCTCGAGCCAATATGACCTCAAACTCCCTCAAGGATTATCCTCCTTGCCTTCGCCCCACACTTCTTCCACTTGGACAAGTTTTGTGCATTAGTAGTTGTTCGTTTAGGAACTTCCTGTTCAACAAATTACTTCAAGCCATTGTCCTCCAACATGAAATCCATCTTTCCCCTCTAGGCTATGAAATTTGAGCTTCCTTCCAAGCCATACTCAAGCCTTAACACATATAACTCCATCTGCCAATCCTGAAGTATGTATTGCAAATTCTACTTTCACCTATAACCCAAAAAATCAAAACTTTGAAATCTCCTCCAGTATATTGTTCTTACTTCTGATGACATGTAGAGAATCCTTTAGATTCAAAAGCTAATATAATTTACCGAAGAAAGAGACAAGAATCTACTTCTACTCTTTATAACAGAAGCCCATAAATATTGAGCAAAACAATAATCAATAGAGGAAGAGAATCAAATGCACATAACACAATAAATATATGGGGAAATCCTCAGATCAAAACCCCACTATCAGTATTGTATTAATCCAGAAAATCAAGATGAAATTACAATGCTTGTTCTCTCAAGAACAATCCCAACACTTAACAAATTCAATCTCCAACTCATAAGCAAGAAACATGCCAACACTTAGCCAATTCACTAGCTCGCCAAGTCCCTATTTCCTTGCAGAATTCCCAAGAATGAGTAGCCAAATTTAAAGGGAAACTAATGCTTCCAAAACTGAACAATCCCTTCAAGGGTCAGTTCCTGAATGCATGCATTGTGAGTGCAACTCAAAAAAATCTAAAGAAAATAGTACACTATCCCTGCACTCTAGTCTCAACTTGGTCTTTCTATGATTCAACATGCATGAGTTTCTCATGAGAGAATATTTAGTTAACTGAAGTAGCAGTGGTGGATTTCATCAATGACACCACTCACTGTTAACTCACTATTAGTTCCTCAATTAGTTTGAGAACTAATTTAACTGATTGAACTCAGTAAACTGAGTTGTCTATTTACAACTCATAATTAACTTATATTAGACTCCTACAAAATAGGGAGAACATACACATGATGAAAAAAGACTTCCAACTCAAAATTCTTAGGCTAATTAAATTTAATAAACTTAACTAACTATTTACAAGTTGCTATGAGAATAGAATTCGAATCTAATTTACAGTTTAATTCAAGGACAAACTAAACTCGACTCTCTTGTTGCCATTTCTCAATAGTTTGGATTTGGATGGTAATGTTTGTGAATGTTACAATTTTTGTGTTATATTTAAATATGTGTATGTAATTGTATATTTGTAATAATTTGGTGATAAAGAAGGAAGATGATCTTGTCAATAGCTTGTAGGAGGATTGATATTACACATCTATTTCATTTAATTTTAGGTATCATAGTTTTGACAACTAATTGATTCTTAATAGTGTACCTCCAAGTATTATGAAATATATCTTGAGGAGTAGTTTTAATTTTAAATTTGCTAAGTTACTCAATTCGTTGAGATGATAGATATTGTTAATAACTTTAATTATTAAAAATGACTAAATAAAATTTTTGAATGAAAAGTGAAAATGTAATAGTGTTGAATGACAAAAAATGTGAAATAAGAAAGTAGTCAATTGCAATAGTCTTCATTGTGACCAATCTCAACTGTTTGTTTCTACTATTCTGACTGTCATCATTGTTAGTTTTTCCATATTTTGATACCAATTATATGAAAAGGGTAGTTGAAATTGTAAACCCTTCAAATATTTTACTCGAGCTATTTTAGTAAACATTTTACCTTTTCTCTCTTTCTCTCCAATATTAATAAGTTGAATTAGTATAACACAAAAATCAATGCACATTATCAATAATTTTTTGTGCTTACACTAAAATCCATCATATTGTTAATCTAGTTAGTTTAAAATTAATGTACCATCATACATCCAGTGATATCAAATTAGAAATCGACATCTACACTAAAGTCAATGCATCTAGTGCAAGCAATCAAATATAACTAGAAATCAACATCTATAATGAAATCAATGCATCTAGCGTAAGAAATATTCTTCCCTCTCTCTCCACAGCCCCCCTTCCCATGCACACACACAAATATAATATATATATATATAATATATATATATATATATATATATATATATATATATATATATATATATATATATATATATATATATATGGTACCCTTTTTTTTGAGGTAGTAAAAAATCACCCGATTTTGAAAAGTGGTGATGCTAGGATATACTTCTTTTTCTTTAGCATATTTTTGGCACCTTAAATTTTCTTATGTATCAAGTATGAACACTTTTTTCGATGTTAGTGATTTTCATGCTGATTTTGAAAAATATTGATGCAACATCAACACATTTTTTTAGAGGGCTCATTTCTGACATATTAATTTTTTTTATGTATCATTTGTGAACATTTTTTTTTGTTTGTGATTTTCATCTTGATTTTGAAAAGTGTTGATGAGCATCAACCCTTTTTGTTGAGAGGGCTTAGTTTTTACACTTTAAGTTTTCTAATGAATTAAATCTGGATATTTTTTTTTAAATGTTTGTGATTTTCATGTTAGTAATAGAACATAAAAAATAATAATAATAAAAAACACGAGAAAAAAAAGAAATCAAATACAAAAAATATGTAAAAATGAAAAAAAAAACAAAAAACAAAAAACCTATAAAATATAAAAAAAAACATAAAACATTAAAAAAACATAAAGGATGAAAAAAAATATTAAAATGAGTTAGTAAAAAAAAAAAAAAAAAAAAAAAAACATAACAAAAATAAAAAACATCAAAATAAAAATAAAAATAAAAAAACATGACAAAAAAAATAAAAAAACATAAAACATGATGATCACGATGATGATGATGGTTAAAATCCACTGAGACCAAAATTTGGTCTATCAGACATCAAGAAACAAATTATTTAGTCTGATTTAAGATTTTATTCCTATGCTCAAAAAGCTTGGAGAGAAGCCTCCTGAGCTCACTATAATTTTGACATCGTAAAAGGCTAGGAAGGTTAGTATTGCGACAAAGATTATGAAACTGAGATCTAATGTGGTTGTACACAGGGCACTCTAAGAGGAAGTGGTTTTCATCGTCAATGTTCCTATTCTCACAGAGATGGCAGATCCTTTCCATCCATGGTGTTTTAGGAACTGCCCAATGACCTGTTTCACTGTGGAGCTCATGAGAGTTTGTTCTAATCTTTGCTATATTAATTTTCTTCTTTGAGCTAGTTAAAATAGAGAGATACTTTTGATCTTCTAGGGTGGGGATGATGACCTTCTTATAATAACTTAATTTTCTTTTAGCTGCTAAATCTTTCTCACCCCACATTTTTTCTTTGAACTTAGAAGTAACAATATTTTTAATGTCATTAATGTTTTGAAATGCATCATTCTCGTTGATCTCCCAATGGTTTATCGAGGCCCTCGTGTCTTTATACCACCCACGCTTGAGCCTTAGGTGGTTTTGGCTAGAATTTAAAGCTAGATTAGGAAGTCTATGATCTCCTATGTTATTGAGTTTGTGCTTGTATAACAAAAGCCTAGTCATAGCTAGGCTCTCGATAGGGGAAAGACCTAGTTCTATAAGGAAAATAGGATAGGGTGTATTTCTTTTAATTTTCAAGTTATACATTATAAAATGCTTGTGGATTTGCTAAATCTTTCTCCAGGATTCTCTAGAGATGTTGCAACCCCAGACCTCACATGCATATAAAATAACATGAGTGACTAAAGTTGCAAAGAGGAACTTCCTTTTATCCCACATTACGAGGTTTGTTGTTTTACAATTATTTTCAAGACCAAAATAAGCTTTCCACCCCCCATTAATCCTTTTCTCAATGCTATAGTTCTAGTTGAGCTTGTGATGAATGTCAATTCCTAGTTACTTGTAAGAATACACTTCCTCCAAGTTATTATTTTCATACATAAAATTAGTGTAAGTGTCCTTCTTGGATTTGATAATCATAACTCTTTTTTTTGTCAGTGTTAGCAGTCATACCCATGGTAGAGAAGAAATCCTTAAGAAGCCTAAGTTGCCTATCAAGATCAGATGGGCACCTTGCGAGAAGAACAATATCGTCACCATAGAGAAGAAGGATGATGACTATCCCAGCTAATATCATACCAACACATCCTTCTTCCTCCAAATAACCTTCAAGCTTGTCGATGTAAATGCCAAATAGGGTAGGGGAGAGGGGGCAACCTTGTTTAACTCTGATATTACATTTAATATCTTTCGACCACCCCTCATTGCTTTTTAGCTTGGAAATTACATTCTCATATAACCTTATAGCGACAACTTTCAACTCGAAAGGAACATCTAGTTCTTCTAATCTATTCCAAAGGTTGTTTCTAGGAACCATATCGAAAGCCTTTCTAAAGTCACAAAGCAACAAAAGAGATTGGATTTATCATTACGCCATTCCTCCACAATGATCCTAAGCGTAACGAGGTGGTGTGTTCACTTACCTTCACTTTCAAGCCATATGCTCAATTTCTTTTCCAAAATAATACCATATACCTTGGCTAAGAGAGGGCTGATCATATTTGTCTAATAATTAGAGGGGTAATTTGTATCCCCACTTTTAAAAATAGGGATAATGAGGCTCTCAGTCCATGGTTTAGGGAACCCATGCTTGATTGCTTGATTGAAAACCTTGTGGATGTGGGGGATGAGGACAGGACCTCCAATTTTTAAGATTATGCCTGGTAACCTTCAATATCCTTAGCTTTCCCATTTGTCAGACGTTTAACCTGAAAATCAATGTCTTCTAATGAGAAAACTTCTTTCATTGTGAGCAGGGTTTCAAAGTTATCCAGGACATTTGGAGATTCATAAAGCTTTTTAAGATAGGAATTCCAATTCTGTAAAGCAATTTTATTATTATCTTTAGTTTTCCTAGTGAGAATCTGCCTCCAAAATTTCTTAGGAGCTACCTTAGAGAGGCGTAAGAGATTCTATTTTCCTTTACGAATGTACTACCTCTTTTTCTTTGTAGTTAGGGCTTTGTAAGTTATCTTGCCCATTTTAAGAGATTCATCAACAACTTCCTTAATTGCTCTCGTCACACTTTTACAATGTTTTAGTAATAAAACATAAAAATAAAAATAAACAAACACAACAAAAAAAATCAAATACAAAAAA
>APFE031071668.1:57745-70427 GCA_000404065.3 Pinus taeda
TTTTATCTTTTTTCAATATTTGAATTTTTGTTTTCTTATGTTTCTTTCACACAAACACACACACACACACACATACATATAATTTTGTAGGGTATGTGTCGATGTTGGTCTAGCAACCAGATCCTATTATGTGCAATTTGATAGTTGAATTTAAACTTTTCATTATAATGAATCAAGCCTGCCCCATAATGTGTTAATTTCATGGTTGGTCTTTATGTTTTCATTATAATGGGTTGAGCTCACCTACACTGTGTGTCATTTGATAGTTGATTTAAAAAAAAAAATCGCACTGTATCATGTTGTGTTAGGCTAAAATTTCAAAATTGCTATACATTTAGCATTTAAAAAAATTACTCTTGGTATAATAACTCTTTCACTCACGTGTTCACTTTTAAAGTTTTTTTAGTCATAATTTTTTTTTCCATAATGTCATGATTAAAATATTTTGAAAATTTAAGATTGTTTTGTAGTCATAATCTTTGGTTTTAATTCCATGGTTGAAAAATTGTCAATAATTTTAATGTTTTTCTAGGTTGTGATATTTTATCTTTAATGTTATAGCCGAAAACAATTATAAATATTTTTTCATAGCACCATGCTTGAATTTTTTTTGAATTTGAAGGTTTTTCAAAGAAGTGATATATTAAATTTAATGGCATGCTTAAAAATCTGCAATTTTAAGAGTTTTCAAAGACTTGATATTTAATTGTTAATGTCATGCTTGAAAATCATTGGAAATTTAATGTTTTCGGAGTCACGATATTTTGTTTTTAACGTCATTACTAAAAAGTGTTGAAAATGTACCCTGAAAAAAGAAAAAGAAAAAAATGTTATTCCGGCATCAACACTTTTCGATTTCAAGGTGTTATTTGCACCAAACAAAATGAATTTTATTGTTACTGTAAAAAAATATTGAAATTTTACTCTAAAAAAAAAAAAAAAAAAAAAACTAACTTTATTTTGGCATTAACGCTTTTTTATTTCAAGGTGTTTTTTCATGCTTTTTCACCCACAAACATACACACATTCTCTACATTTCTTCCTTGTCACCCTCCCTCTCTCTTTGCCCTATAACCTTGTCACTTTCTCCCTCCCTCTCTACTTCTCCCTGTCCTCCTCTCTCCCCCTCCATATATTTATCTCCCTCCTTCTCTCTTAGCCCTCTTTCCCTCTCTCACTCTTGTCCTTCTCTTTCTGTCTTCATTCCTCCTCTCCCATCTAATTTAGTTTATCTCCTTTAGTGCAAGCAATCAAATATGATTAGAAACCACCATCTACACTGAAATCAATGCATATAGTGCAAGAATTATTCCTCCCTCTCTCTCCCCTCCATCTATATCTATATCTCCCTCCATGTCTCTTTGTCTCTCTATCTCACCCCCCAAACACACATGCTCTCTCTCTCCATATTTATACATCTCTCCCTCTTTATCTCTCCCTTCTTCCCTCTCTTCACCTTCCATCTATATCTTTGTCTACCTCTATCACTCTTGTATTTCTATATCACCCCCAAAACATACACACTCTTTCTCCATGTCTATATATCTCTCCCTCTTTCTTCCTCTCCCCCACTCTCTCTCTTCCCCTTGTCTCCCTTCCTTCTTTCTATCTATCTTCCCTCCAACTCTCCTCTCTCCCTCTCTCTCCATCCCTGTTATTACTCCCTCTCACTCTCTCCACTTGTCTCTCTCTGTGTCTTTCCTCTTACCTCCATTTCTCCTTCTCTCTCTCACATTCTCACTCTCTTTCTTCCTCTCTCTCCCTTTCTCTCCCAACCCCACCCTCTCTCTTTCTTTTCCGTCCATCCCTGTCACTATATCCCTCCATATCTCCTTCTCTCCAGCCTTCTCTTTATCTCTCCTTCTTTATCTTTGTATCTCACCCCAAGCATAAACATTCTCTCTCCATCTCTTCCTTCTCTCTCTCTCTCTATGTCTTTCTTCCTCCCTCCTGTTCTCTCCTTCCAACTCCATCTCTTGCCTTTCTCTCACTCCCTCTATCCTTCCACCTCTATCACTCTATGTCTATGTTCTTCCCTCCCATATATATCTAGAGTTTATATATATATATTATTATATATATATATATATATATATATATATATTCAATGATGTTTTTTTATATGGCATGATAACAAAATTATACTAAAACTACATCAAATGAATATTTTCAAATATTACAACTTTGACATGGAAATATTTACATGTATAGATATTTTAAAATATTCGTAGGATATGGTTTCCATTTTGTAAAAATTAGTTATAAGAAATATTAGAAGGTTCTACATCAATACTTTGGATTCCTTGTGTTGAATTAACCTTTTTACTTTGATTTAAAAAATGGTAGTGACTTTAGTAAAGAGTAAAGATGTTTAATATTTTATCTAATTTGAAATTTTAATGTGGTAAACAAAATGCTTAAAGGTAAATTTATGATCTGTTCAAATTCAACATATATGATAAAAAATTATTAAAAGCATTAGATATTGTATTATAATTTTTTTATCTAAACACATGCCATAGTTGTATTGTAGTTTTTTTTATCTATATTGCCCAATAATTTTTATTCCAAAAATAATTCTTATACTTTAATTATAGGGTGAGAATTATTTAATCTATGCAAAATAGAATATTTTCATTATAATTCTAATAAATTAGTTATATTAATAAAATTACTCGATTTATATAAAATAAATATTTTCGCAAAATATATATATAGAGAGCATCCGAGCTTCTATTATTCTCATCACAAATTCTCACATATGGGTTCATGGGTGATCATCAACTCTCACACATAGGTCCATGGTTGTGCCCATACTACATGACCAGTCAACATATGATGATGTGTCGTGATAGGACACATTTCTCATTCCAAAATAAAAATAAAATCCAAATTACACCGAGTTTAAAATTACACATCTCTAGGGTTATAAGCATCTTTAAAAATCATATTTTTTTAATAATTATACATTTAAGTATATTATTTTTATTTCAATTAACTAATTCTCTCAAAAGAATGAAATTGATCATTTTTTAGTCACGACTTTTCACCTTCGATGGAGATATGTAAAACTTCGAAAACGTTGTATAAATCCGTTGGATGATGAAGAAGCATGTTTACCCACATAGAAGCGGCGGCTAACAATCGAGTGAAGTATCAAACTTCTCATTTGTTTCAGAGGTAGGTATTAGGTATTAGGTATTAGGTATGGATAATGCCAACGAGGATTGCAGCAGTAGCGATGGCAACAGTAATCGTGAGATTGTGAGATTGCAGACCTCGGACGGTGATATAATTGAGGTGGATGAGGGGGTGGCATTCATTTTTTGGTTCATAAACGAAGAGGAGTTGGGCACTGGCGCTACCATTCATCTCCCCACTGTTTCCACTGACATTCTGAAAATAATTGTCGAGTATTGCACTTTCCATGCGCTTTACGACCCTCAATATGATCCACGGATACCCAACGAGGAGGGTGATAAAAAGAGGGCGGAATATGTGCAGAAGTGGGATGATATTTTTGTGAAGCAAATGGATTTGGCCACACTGTCCAAAGTGATGGATGCGTGTGACAATCTCAATATCCCCCATCTTCCGCATTTGGTACGCCAATGCAGGGATGGTAAACAGATTATGGATAAATACGTGCATTTATTGACTGAAAGGCAGGGTAAGCTGTGCTCTATTTCAATGGGAGAAGGAAGCAGTGGTGCCGCTGATCCACACAATAGTTAGTCAAAATATTTAAAACCTAATTAAAATAGATTGTATATTTGGTTATTTTTTATTTTCATGTGTCATGAGTTCAGTTACGTGCCCATTAAAATATATAACACAACATGTTTACCAGCTAATATATATTATATATATATATATATGCTCGATTATTTATTTGTATCAATTTTTGTAACATTTGTTTTCAAATTAGTTTTATAATTAATGTAAGTTAGATAGGATATGAGATAGTGGTTTAATTCTTAATTTGCACCATTTGTATCTGAATATGTATGTTAATATTTTTTTATTTTTTTCCAATTTTTAGATAGATTATTTTTGTATATAGTAATTTTTAAATTTCTAATTTCATTCGATGGCAAAAAAATAATATTTTTATAAATTAGGTTTTATTTAATTTTAAATCTTTTTGTTATTATAAATTAGGTTTTATTCCATTCTAGAAAAGACATGTTTGGTTTTAAATAGGGTAAAAGATAAAGCTTCATAATAGTTTATCTCTATGGAAGTCACAAATGGAAGAAATATTGATTTAAAAAAAAACAATATTTGTTGATTGAGGGTATAGCAAAGAAACCCTTATCCATGATGGATTAAGAATGGAATAAGCTAGATAGAAAGGTGATTGCAACAATATGCTAATATCTAGCAAATAATGTGCATTTCAATGTGTTTAGAGAAAAGATCACATAAGAATTATGGATGAAGATCCATGATCTATATGAAAAAAACATGACATCCAACAAAGTGTTCTTGATGAAGAAGTTTCATAATCTCAAGATGAAGGAGGGTGTTTATGTTGTTAAGCACTTGAATGAATTTAATATTATTACTAGTCAGCTCGTCACGATGACGAAAATAGAGCTATATTACTAATGTGTTCTATGCGAGAGAGTTGGGAAAATTTAATTATTTCTATGACCACTTTAACATTGGTAGCCTAGACCGAGATGTTTGATGATGTCAACAACAATTTGATGAATTAGGAGATGTGATAAAAGTTAATTGTAGAAAACCAAGGAGGAGAAGCTCTAGCTGTAGCTTATAGTGTTAGGAGAATTGATCAAGGCTGACAAGGGAGTTTAAGATGAAGATGTTGATTAAAATCAAGGAGAGGCAGACTTATTTTCTTTCATTGTGGTAAATTAGGGAACATGAAAAAATAGTGTTGGGTCTTGAAGAAAGGACAAAAGAATAAAAAATCAACTAGTAAAAACTATAAGTCATCTAACACAAATGAAGGTGAGACTATTATTATAGTCACATACGGTGATGTGTTATTTCCTGTTTGAGTAGAGGATGCATGTTTATATATATCAAGTAGTATTTTTTATTGGATACTTGACTCTGGGTAATCTCACCATGTAACCCCATGTAATGATAGTTTTGTTTCATATAATCTCGGTGATTATGGTAAAGTGCATTTGGGGAACAATAATTTTTGTAGAATTGTTGGAGCGGGAGATGTCCAGATTAAGATGAAGGATGGACAATATATATTGTTGAAACAAGTTATGCTTGAGTTTGACTTGTGTGGGATGGTTGGATGATGAAGGCTATTGCATAAGCTTTAGAAAAGGAGGTTGGAAAATTAGAAAATGATCATTGCTCATTGCAGAGGACCTAAGACAAGAACATTATATACATTGAAGGCAATGATAGGAAAATTAGATTTGGCCGCTGTCACATGAGCGAAAAGGGTTTAAAAATTCTTGTTGGTAAAGATTGACTGTCAAGTTTTAAATCCTATAATCTTAATCTTTGTTAGTGGTGTATATATGGCAGACAAAGAAGGGTTTCATCCCTTCGAGGTGACCATGACAGAAAGAAAAAATTATTAGAATTAATACACTTAGATTTGATTGGGCTTGTTAATATTAAGACATTAGGAGCACCATATTTTGTAACATTTACAGTTGGCACATCTAGGAAGGTTTGGGCCTACCCTATGAAAAGAAAAACTGAAGATTTTTAATTATTTCAAAATTCCATGTTTTTGTTGAAAGAGGATTTAACAAATTTCCCAAGTGACTAAGAACAAATAATGGTGGAGAATATTGCGCAAATGCATTCAAGAAATATTTTAATATGTTTGTTATAAAGCACGAGAAGATTCTGCTTGGTACTCCTCAATTGAATGGCGTTGAAGAAAGGATGACCATTATGGAGAAAGTGAGGAGTATGTTGTCAAATTCTGGATTGGAGAAGTAATAAGGAGAACTTTTTATCTTATAAATCAGTCTCCTACTACAACCTTGGATGGTGGCATTCCTGAAGAAGTTTGAATTGGTAAGAAGTTGAATTATTCTGATTTGAAAATATTTGGATGTGAAGTGTTTGTACATATCCCCAAAGAAAATAGAACTAAGCTAGATGAAAAATATATGAAATTCATTTTTTTGGGATATGTAGATGAAGAATTTGGTTATTGTCTATGGGATCTAGTCAAACATGTAGGTGTTAGAAGCATGGATGTTCTATTTAATTAGTTAGAAATGTTGAAGAGATCTGTAGGTGAGATGGAGGTGAAGAAATTTATTGACATGTTTGAATAAAAATAATAACATCCCACCAATGTAAGAAAATGGACCAAAAATTCAAGAGCCAGAAGGACAAAAAATGGAAAATGATGAACATCAAGAAGAGTGGATCTTACATGAACCTTTACAAGAGATTCAACCAAATATTTCACCACAACAGGGGGTTTGTAGATCTTCTAGGCCTCACAAGACTTCATAAAGATATAATTCTTCAAATATATTTTATAAACAGATTAAGCCGAACCTGATTGCTTTCAAGAGTCTTGTCAAGTTGAGCACAATAAAGAATGGAAGAAAGCAATGGAGCAAGAAATGAACTATTTCTTGGAAAATAAAACTTGGAATTGGTAAAGCTCCCAAAAGGTAGAAACACATTACAAAAAAACAAGTATATAGGATTAATTATGAAGGTGACGAAAAGGAGCAGTATAAAGCAAGGCTTGTGGTGAAGGGAATTGCTCAAAAATAAGTTATTGATTTCACTCAGGTTTTCTTACTTGTTTGTCAAAAATGTCATCCATCAGAGTCATTCTTGATCTTGTTGATTTTATAGACTTAGAATATGAAAAGTTAGATCTCAAAAATTCTTTCCTTCATGGTGAATTAGAGGAAGAAATTTATATGGATCATCCAGAAGGACTTATAGAAAAAGCCAAAGAAGACCTAGTTTGCAGGTTTAAGAAGAGCCTCTATGCGTTGAAACAAGCTCCTCAAAAATTGTTTAATAAATTTGATGCATTCATGTTGGAGCATGGTTATCACAATTTAGAAGTTGACCATTATGTCTATATCAAGAGGTATGATTAAGTAAAATATATCATATTACTATTATATATGGATGACATGTTGATTGTTACACATGATAAGAATATGATAAATAGGTTGAAGAAATATTTTGGTAGAATATTTGTAATGAAGGAATTGGATCCAACACAATAGATATTTTTATTGAGGATTATGCGCGGAAAATTTAATATGAAGGATGCCAAACCATTTTTTAAACCCCTTGCATCCCACCTCAAGCGGATTATTGAGTTATTTCCTAGGGATGACAATGTGAAGGAAGAAATGAGAGATTCCTTATGCTTCAGTAGTTGAAAACTTGATGTGTGCAATGGTATGTACATGACCAAAAATTTCATATCTAGTGGGAGTAGTGAGTAGGTTCCTTTCCAATCCAGGTAAACAACACTGGAAATAAGTATAATGGATTTTGAGGTATCTCAAGGGTACTAGTCATTACTATTTATGTTTGGTCATAATGATATTGTGCTTGAAATATTTATAAATGAAAATATGGATGAAGACATGGAAACCAAAATGTCCACTATAGTTTATTTGTATACATTTGTAGGTGCAACCGTATCTTGGGTGTTAAGGCTGCAAATAATGTTATCTCTCTCTACAACGGAGGTAGAGTAGATAATTGAAACATAAGATTGTAAAGAGATATTGTGGATGCAACAATCTTGGAGAGATAGGAATAAAGTAGGACAAGTATGTGTAATTTCACTAAAAAAATATGCACATTGACTTAAGGTACCATTGGAAGTGGCATGTGATGGAGGAAGGGTAGTTATCCTTGGAAAAGATCCATACAAATAAGAATCATGTTGATATGCGCAGTAAGATTCTACCAATAAATAAACATGAGTTATGTAGAGGCATGGTAGGATTCAGTGTGAATTGATTTGGATTCATGTGGGGGAATGTTAGGAGTGAATTCAAGCAAGGACACCAAAGTAAACCAACTCCACCACTTTCTAACCAACCCCGCCTCTCACCGACTTTTTGGAAATTTCACTGTGTAGCCATGAAAAAATATCAGAGATATTTAGAGCTTTGTCCATCATCTATAAATTTGTAATTTTCCTCAGACTGTGAAGTAATCCAAGAAAGGAAAGGCCTGTAATGTAATGTGAAGGGTGAGTTTTATTCTCCATTTATTAATGTCTTATTTTTTATATGATTTATCTGTGTTGCCTCTAAATTCCAATTTTTTCTTGTATATAACCCCATCAATTTCAACATTATTCTCATGATTCATATTTTCCATTTGATCATTGAGGGTGAGACCTTAAGAGTCCAAAATCATTTGAAGATGAGCGCTCCAAAACTTTGGGTGTATCTTTGATGGTTTAGGGAGACCAAGAGTCCAACCTATAGATTCATGAATATCTCTAGTAATTGATGAGTACACTCCTACTTAGAAGCCATAAAGGTGGAACCTTAGTTATTAATGAGCCTACGAACTACAAATTTTAGTGTATTAGTGATCTAGGGGATCAAAAATATGCTCAATACTTAAAATGATGAAAATTACTCAAAACCATTGCCAAATTGTAGAGTCATCATCTTGATTCCAATGCTACTTGAATCACTTCAATCCAACATAGTATGAGAAAGTTATGATGTTCTCAAATTTTTCCTAATAGCTAAAAAGTCAACTTGCAAGGTTGACTGGGTTACTAACTGGAAAGGCGTATAACTAACTTCATGAGTTGATTGGGTATGGTACATTGTAAGTTAGAACAATCCCGTAATGACACGTGGTAGGATTATATAGCTCGGTTGCAATGTTTCCATTGGTTGTAGGTTGTTCAAGTGGCCGAATGGGAGTGCATCACATGGCCCCGACGCATTGGAGAAGATTTTATTGTTTAGCTGACTTGACTTAGTGGAGTTCGACCCTTGGACCTTGTCACAATAGTTTGCAAGACTCACTAATATGCCATCGTTTATTTGTTAACATATATATGGTGCCAATTGTATTTAAGTTTTTCACTGTCGAGAATTGCTGGGAGTAGTCAGGTTAATGCGCCCACCTAACCAACCATATCCTCTGTCCTTTTATAAACCATGAGACATATGGAATATAGTGAAGGAGCTACTAGCAGAGGGGGTGAGGACTAGGCCCTAGCCCCAGTCTTATTTACTACCATAACCATGACAAAACTTTAGGAATCAAGCCGGTGGAAATGGGTAGTTAGCCTGGCCCGTGACCATATTAAATCCACGTGATCATGACTAAGCATATTGAGGATTAATTTGGTGGCGGCGGTTTGTTATCCGAGCCCCTAACCATATGTGGTGATGTGACCACCCTCTAGGGATACAAATCAATACTTAAGGCCTAATAGGAGCCCTTAAACAAGTGACCAATTACACCAATTGCAGCAAGAATATTGTCGGTCCTAGGCGAAATTGTCACTTGGTTGTCAGTGAAAAGGTGGGTTTCGTAGAATAATTAGCCAATTTTGTCATTTTGCAGGACACATAGTAGGGAATTGGAAAAAGAGGCCTAACTTGGTCATTCTTCATCCTTGTTGAACCCAAGAAGAGCCTAGATACAATTTTTTTAGTGTTCTGGACACAATAGTAGCGTCTTTTTCGAAATTTGAGCTATGTAAACTGATGTAATGTCATATTTGAGCATATAATTTAAAGGCTCAACATTAGAATATAGACCCGAAGACGTAGTCGATGATGAGTTAACTCTATCATCAAATTGTTGTTTGTGTGATGTTGTTCATGGTCTATTTTTCTCTATTTTATTTATGAAAACGTAACTAAAAAAGTTAAATTTATCTAGTTTTGCAAATTGATCCAATGCCCGCAAGACATAAACTTGAATTTTTTTTTATGAAACCTTCAAGTTTTTAACTTCAGATCAATTTGGTTTTAGAGCATGGCTGTTTTGAAGGTTTGACTATGTTTTCAAGTGTTTTATTTATCCTTACAAGGTTAAAGTTGAAACCAGGAGAAGGAGTTCTTGAAGAGCCAAATCCTCAAATTGGTTGAAGTAGGTCAAAAACTCCTCAAAATCCACTAGTCATAGCACATGAAGAAGTACATGAGATGATGTCTGATGATGAGAGAGCTTTCAAAAATGATTCTTATGACATGTCTGAGATGTTGAATTTTTATATGAATAGAGGACAAAAAGGTTGCATCGAGAGAGTTCAAATCAACTAAAAGGTAATGGTGGTGATGGGATAAAACCTCCACCTCCACTTACTCCTTCACCTCCACCATCTCATCCATCCTCCTCTCCTTATTCATCTTCTTCACATGCTCCTCTAATATCTTCAAAAGGACATGCTAAGTCTCCTTTGTTAAAGATTGATTTCAAGTTTGAATTTGCTATGTGTAATGGGGAAGTAAATACAAAAAATTTGCATAATTGGGTTCATCAAATTAAAGTCTATTGTAGGATTCAAAGTATTAAGGATGATGTGACCAATATCCATCTTGATTCTCTTCATTTGGAGAGTGCATCTCTCATATGGTCAGAAGCTATAACTCAAGAAGACTTGAAGAAAAGTGGTTAATTATCTCTTCTTGGAATGATTTTGTAGCTACATTAAGAAGATAATTTTATCCATTAGCTTAAATGCAAGAATCAATTATTGATTGGAAAAGTTTTTACAAGCTAAAGGTCATAGTGTTCAAAGTTACACACAAGAATTTAGAAGAAGAGCTCTAACCTTGAGTGTAGATTCGTCTTCACAAGGCACTCCTTAAACACGTAGGTGGATTACATAGTTATTTGAGACATAAAATTCTTATGTTTAATCCCACCAATCTAGATGAGGTATGTGCTCAGACAACTCATTTAGAAGCGAGATTCAAGAATGTTCCTCAAGATACTAGCATGAAGCCGTCCAAATTTGGAGACAAAGGAAATAAGAAATTTAAAGGAAAGGAAAAAAATAATGCTACAGTTAAGAAAGAGAGAGAGAAACTTACCTATAAACATTTTTCAAAACAAGTCCATGATGGAGATCATTGTTGGAAACTACATCCAGATTTGAGACCAAAGAATATTAACAACAGAAAATAAAAGACTGTTGCAATAACTCAACAAGATGTAAGATATGATTCAGGTGATGAAACCAAAATCATAACCATGGGAATGAAAGGTAAAGCTTTTATTCCAAGTACTAGTTCTACGAGTCAGCCTATTGGGTCTCAAAATGATAAAGAAAGAATTGATATTTTGCAGATTAGGGTCATTAAAAAACATACCAATGTTGATACATTATTCGATAGTGGATACCAAGTTAATCCTATTTCTAAAGCTATTGACATGAAACCAAACATAGAAACTACACCTCATCCTAAACCTTACCCTTTGGGTTGGGTATGTGAAAATTCCAAATTGCAATTGAGAAGAAAACCTAAACTTAAATTTTCCATCACTACAAACTTTATTGATGAGGTAGCGCTTGATGTTGTACCACTTGACATATATGGAACTAATTTAGGGAGTCCATAGTTGTATGATTGAAAAGCCATATTCTAACATCATGAGAAAAAATAACATCTTTTTAAAGATGGAGTTGAGTATATTGTTAGAGAACATTGCAAGAAGATGAACTTGTGTCACATAAGTAATGCTTAAATGAATTCTTGTAAATATTGGTAAGAAATTTGTATTGTTGATGATAAAACCAAAATATATTGTTGAATATGAAGCTTTACAAGGATGTGATTCAAAACTTAAGAATGATTTGGTTGAAGTTGTTAACGCATATTGTAGGTTTTAACCCGATACAGAAATTACCTGCATACGAATTCTAAATCACAGGAAAAATAAAAATGCGAGAGCATAACAGATAAAAGACATATACATAGAGATTTCCCACTGGATCTCAAAACCGAGACTACCAGCTTGATTTTTCATTATGTTTCTTTCAATGTTACAATACATATTTATACATGCCAAAGCATCCAATACCATGGACCGAAAAACCATCATGTCCAATACCATGGACCAAAAAACCATCGATCTAATACCATGGACAGAAAACCATCGCGTCCAAAAAACATGTCCAAAAATCATGCACAAAACCATAGGTGGGTCCGCCCAACCTAACATAGGGTCCAAAACCAAAATTTTCTGGGGCGCTGTCCCGGATCCCATAAAGTGGGGTTACAGGTACCCCTCAAACCCTCTGCTAACTATGTGGAAAGAATATAACACAACCCAACAGTATCCCACTTGTTATTTTCTTTCCACAGGGGTCCATAGAAGAGCTTAGTCATTTTTCCAGCCCTGAAACGCCCATTGTTTCTCTACACCAAGACAACTTCTCAGAGCTCATAGATTTTGTCAATGCATCTGCAGTATTCTTCAAAGTGTCCACCTTTACCAGCAACACCTTTTTGTCTTCTATCATATCCCTCAACAAAGTGATACTGAACATCAATGTGCTTTGTCTTTGAATGATAAGCAGGGTTCTTTGCCAAGAAAATTGCACTTTGGCTGTCACAGTCTATCCTTATAGCTCCCTGTACTAACCCATACTTGAACACAATCTCTGCAACCAAACTGCTTCCTTGCTTGCATGAGTGGCTGCCATGTATTCTACCTCTGTAGTTGATAGTGCCACTACAGATTGTTT
>APFE031071671.1:0-10810 GCA_000404065.3 Pinus taeda
TGTCCAAACTGTTTAATCTTGGCAGATCAGTAGCTAGGTAGAGAAGCTAAGGTTCCCAACTGCTTAATCTGGGGCCTTGGAAGGAATAAGGGTAGCCTTAGATAGGAAATGAAAGCAAAAAAGCCAATGTAAAAGAAAAGGCATTTAAAGGGTTTGCTAGCCTAAGTGCACCCTACAAGAAGAAATAAAAATGTTAGGCAAAATAATTGGGTAGGTAGATGGGGTTGCAGAAGTGGTGTTTCTTTCAAGACCAAAGTTGCTAATCATCTACAGGAAAAGCAACACACTGGAGCATGAATAACTTCCCTGTTTTCATTTGTATATCACTCATTATTAACACCCTTTCCCAAGTTGTGTAGATCAGAGAAGCTTATGGCTTTGTCATGTTCTTATGGCCTTAAAAGCCACATTTCTTGTGCAAAAAGTCTTTTCATTTTGATCTACTCTTTAAACTAAGTTATTTTCCAGAAAACTTGGTTGTACTGATCCTCATCCATATTTTCCCCCCACATTAACGGTTAATCCTATTATGTAATTCCCCTATCTTACCCTTCCCTACTAGTATTAACACCATGGTGTATAAACCCCAAATTTGTATAAATATCCCTCCCCTTGGCATTATAGCCATATGGTCTGTTCACAATGGAATCAAAGTGACACCTGGTCACTTTGATGAACCTCCCAGGTCATCTCTCTTCCCATTCCATGTCATTTTGTTCATATAAGCCCTCATTTGCAAAGAAAGACCATAATAAACCCCTCCTTCCCATAACCCTTTTTTCAAAACATGATAAAACCCGAAAAAACCATAAAACCCAAAGTTCCCCGCCCAAATATTTAAATCAATATTTTAATTACATGGCGGGCCCCTTCCCAACCTGCACGACCCGTCGGAGGACCCGCCAGCCGTCTGATCTCCGCCGATTAGATCCAAAGGTGGGCGGTCGATCTTACTCCCCGATCTGCTGACCTTTAGCGTCCGGGGAAAATGGTTTTGGGCCCGTACGAGGACACGTGGCGGGCGTTGGGGTTGTTCGGAGCCCTCTCCCCGATACCGCCTTTTCCCCAAAGGTGGTGCGGGGAACCCGCTTACCACCATCCAGCTTACCGCTCTCCCTCCTACGTCACTCTAACGCCATCCTGACGTCACCTTACCTTTCTCCGCCCCCGCGCCCCGTGGCCCTCCACGCAGCCCTGCCACCACATCAGCCTGCCACCGTGTCCTGCCACCCTGGCTCTCATGTCAGCGCCACATCACCCCTGTACTATGGGCCCACCATGACGTCATGCTGACGTCATCGGCGGAAAAGCGTCAATAGCGGCTTTTTCCGAAATTCAACGTTATAAATGGCCAAATAAGTCGTTTTAAGTCATTTTCATGCATAAAAGAAGGAGCCGTTGACAACCAGTTGCTGCGAAAATTGTCTTCCAGCCAACAAATTCAAAGATTTCAACCATTGCAAGTCCACAATTCGACTGTGCTAAGCCTCCACAGCCCGGCTCGCAAGCATCCAAGCTAGTTTTTCCAGGTATTTAGCCGGTTTCCTACTTCGCCCATGCATTTCAATTCTCTGTAAAAATTCACCATTAAGCACCAGTTAAACTCTTGAAATACAGCTCTGCCTATCACACAAAGTCAACCCAAGTAATCTGCAGCACCCCTAAACCCCAATTCGACAGAAGAGTGCTTGTTTCGCGGGCTAAAGACCCCGAAATTCCCCCCCGAGGTACTAGGCATTGTTCCCTTTTGCCAAGTACGGGCCACCTGTTGTCATACCAAAGAAGCCTCACCAGCTCTGCAATCTCTCATTAACAACTCACATCCCTGTGCATTTCATAGCAAAACACAAAAGCCAGCTTGCATTATCCACGGAAGGAAGGACACCTCACTGTGTCAACAGTTGACCTGCAGCTAAAACTCTTTAAGGACTTGTCAAACCACTGCCCCTATCTCTACAGATTAGCTTCTATCATGGCATCTCCTGCAACCTCATCCATCAGTGTGGCCTCACAAAGTCAAACAAATAAGGAACTGGAGGCCTTGACATTAGTAGACAAGGATGGTCTCATTGGAGACTTTGAAGGAAACAGGGACTTCTTGCAGACCTTCAGTAGATTGAGGGAAGACTATAAGGATGGGCATGGTACACATGGGATCTGGGAGTACAACCTGCCCTATTGACTACTCCCAGCTGTGAATGTTGTTCCCCGAAATCATTCACTCATCTGTGCTGAACATTTTATGATGCTCAGTCACAGAGCTGTCAGCACCCCATCAGGGAGAATCCTCTTTTACATCAATGATGAGTCCATAAACAAGATGTTACACTTTGATCAGACAGAGTTGTTGATCCCATTCTCCATGAATCATTTGATGGACACTGGTGACAAGTTGACTGGTGAAGAACTACAAAAGATCATCAGGAACTTCATGAGACCTGAGTGCCAGACTACAGAGCCACCTCCCTATCTGAATGATCAATTCAATGATGTGGGCAGGCTATTACTAGACATGATAGCCTATGTATTGGGGTACCAAAACAGTGAGCATGTGGACAGAGCCATGCTAGCACTGCTGTCTGTTTACAGCCCCTTTTCAACCCCCTGCCCAAAAGTACAACTTTGCTAAGTTCATAGCCAATAAGATCCATGATCAGTTAACCAAAGTGGACAGACAGGGGGTCTTCAGATATTCAGCCTACATCTACCATATGTTCATGTATTATCACTCTGAAGCCTTCCCATGTTACATAAGAAGGCTGGATCATACAGGGGAAAGAAGATCTGTTATCTTCTGGACCTCAGTCTATCACAAAGTCACAAATTCACCCTATACCTATTGTGAATTTGTTGACCAGTTTGTCTACCCAGTCTTCTACATGTTGATGAAGTCACCACCTCCCAAAGTATCCAATGAGATAAAGAAAGCTTTGCAGCTTTCTAAGAAAAACAAAATAGGTGACTGGTACCTATATGAACATCATACAGTCTTGAGGGTCTATGGATGTGAGCTCTGCCCATATAGGCTCCCAAAATACGTGCCAATGAGGTTATTTGCATTGGAATATTACAGGCAACTGATTCAATCAGACTTTACCCACTTCCACGGCTCCAAGAAAAAGGCTCACCTCAACTTCAAAAATGAAATGGGCCCTTTTATCATGAATAGGAAGGAAGGATGGGAGGCCGCAGATTTGATCCTAAAGGACAATTACAAGCTGTCTTATAGCTTTCGGTGGGTCCCTTATGATCCTCAAGGAGTCATCTCTGCTAGGAGAAATAAGTATAGGCTCCTAGCCATTAAGCATTGCCAATACCCTCACATAGAACAATATGCCAACTTGCAAGAATGGCAACCAGATACTCTAGTTGAGGGTTTAACTGAGGAAGAAAGAATGCTTAAGAATGTCAAGGAGCTTGAAAAGACTATTGACCTAGATTATGTGCAGCAGGTACCCTTCAGACTGCCTTACTCAGTGGGACAAGGGACCTCAGTAACAAGGACTGCACCTCAGGCACCTACTACATCAGTATCAGCAATGGACAAAGGCAAAGGCATAATAGATGCAGAGGATGAGCTGGTAAAGGGACAGACTGAGCAACAGGTTGAACAGCAAACAGAGCAGCAGAAAGAGAAGGAAACAGAGAAAGAAAAAGAGAAGGAAACAGAGCAGGAGGTACAGCAGAAAACAGGCCAGGAGACTCAGAAGGAAACAGAGAAGCAAACAGGCCAGCAGTAAGAACAAGCTGAAAAGCCATAGAATGGGCTGCCAGAAACCCCTGCAATACAAACACCACCACCCCAAACGCAGCAATCAACTGCCCCAGTCCTACAGACCCCAGTACATGAAGAAAGGGGAGTAAAGAGACATAGAGAAGAGTCCATTCCTCTCAGTGGATCCTTCGACCAGCCAGAAGCCAAAAGGCAAAGGGCAGATTCTCCAGAGGTAGAAGACATCACTGAAGATGTCTTAAATATTTCAACAAAAGACAAGGAGAGCAGCCAGCAGACAGGAACAAGCTCCTTTCAACAGGAGCAAAACTTACAGGTCAGCTTGGAGGTGGCCTCCCAATCACAGCAGAGCAAGAAGCCAAAGAGCACCAAGGCTTCTTTCAAACAAATAAAGGCTCAAAATGAGCTATTGAGGGCTGAGTGTACAACAATTTATAGATGCTACACCAGCCATGCAAGAAAGACTGATGTCAGTTTATGACATCCAAGAAGAGAAGATGATCTTCAGTCTTTTTAAGCCCAAGGGGCCGCAGCCTAAGACAGCTGCAGACTTCATCAAGACAAGGGTGGAGGTCCTGGCCAGAGACATACACCCTATGGACCAAATCGAACTCCACAAGCAGGCTGGAGAGATGGTCTATGCCACCCTAGTGGAAAAGGCCACACTGGCCCATGAGCTGAAAGAATCATTAAAAAATACTAACACTCAGCTGGACATTGAGAGGATGTCCTCCAAAGCCAAGGACAATAGAATTAAATCTCTTGAGGATATCATTGTTGACTTAGGACATGATCCTGATGATCCAACAGGCATCAAGGCCCTTATGAAGAAGAAAGATGATGACCTCAGGGCATTAAGGAAGAGATTGAAGCTCCCACCCACTGAACACCCTCAGACAGCTGAACTTCAAAAGCAGAAACAGGTAGAGGATCAGTTAGACCTCTTACTACAACAGGATCAAAGGATAAGGGAACTGGAGAAGGAATTGGAAGGAGCAATACAGGACAAACAGGGAGATTCCACTTCCCAAGCTCCTCCAACAACTTCTACTACAGCAGCAACAGCAGCAACATCAGGGGCAACAGGGGCCCCCACAACAGAGGCAGCAGGAACATCATCAGCTCAACAGGACAGTCCATCTATAGAGGACATAACTAAGGCTGTCAAGAAAATGGAGCTCCAAGTTGATGAAATAAAGAAAGCCAAGGAGAAATTGGCAGAGCTGGAGTCAAAATATGATAAATCCAAGATGACAGTGGCTGAGCAGGGCAGAGAAATAAAGACCCTCAGGGATAGGATAAAGGCCTTAGAAAAGGAACTAAATCTGGAAACAGCCATGGCCGAGATAAAGAGGATTTTATGGGCCAAGATAAGCAAATCCATCACACAACAATGGAAATCCATAAAGACAATTCATCAGCAGATGGAATTGCTAGGCCAAGCTCATATAGAGATTGATAGGGCCAAAGCAGTACTGGGAAACAGGCCAGAACAGGCCAATAGGATGGTGGATTACTTGAACAGGCATGAGCAGGAGGAGTTGGCGGCCATGGGCATTCCTAATAGAACAGAAGCTGTCCTCCTTGCCAAGAAAGTGCTCACCCTTAGAAGTTATATACAGGCAGTGGAGAGAAAGTGCTTTGAGATGACAGTAGATGTGGAGGAGTTCAGGGTTAAACTGGCAGAACTGCAAGCAAGAGGCCTGCCCAGTCTATTGACTAGTGCAGGAAAATTGGTCTCCCAAGAACAGTTTGCCAACAGAATGGTGACATACATGGAGAATCAGATCACTGCATCTGGCAGTTCATCTGAACAGACAGGGCCCCCCTCAGGACAGAATTTATATGATAAATTGGGAGGCCTATTCTTCATTGAAAATGAAGTAAATCACCTTTTTCAGACTCCTCCCAATTTCTTCAAATACACGGAGACTGATGAAACCTTGATAAAAATTAGGAGACATCAGATGCCCAAGGAAGATTGGTGGCAATCAATGCTCAGAATTCTGCCACGTTAGCTTCAGTTATTCGGTCACTACGAGCCCAGGTCAAATACAGGACAACATGAGGATAAATCAAGCATTTAAGGCAATTAAAGACAGACCCAACAGATGGACCATGACAGCTGGCCAAGAGGACACACAGACTACAGCTGCACGGACAAGCCACTCAGCAGTTAAGTCAAAGCATTCAGCCGACTTCAACCAACTCTGTAAGCTCCAGATGCCAAAATTTCTCTGACAAGAGTTAATAGCTTTTATAGCTCATTAAAGATTGTAATAACTGCTCATCTACCAACTCAGTGCTATTAAAGGAAGATATTTTTTCCACTCAGATGACTCATACCTGAGATATTTTTGTAACAAACTTCTATATATTCCCCCTCATTTTGTTAGCAAGTGTTGGACTTTGGATGTGAAAAAACTCTCGTTTTCCCTTCTGTTACTCTCATGTTGTAAAGATTCAGACAGCTAATACAAAGAATGATGGGATTTCTCCAAATATTGTCTCTCATGATGGCTTGCTGGTGTGTGGATTAATGTTGCAGGATTCCTGTGTATTCCATGGCTCAATAAGTTTTCTCGTTACCCTCTGTTAAGTGTATGTTTGTTATACTTTCATTGTATCTTTCATGTTTTCCATGGATGCAATATCTAAATGGCCAAGAAAAAGAATAGTCCCAGGATTTAATCGTTGAATACCCTGGACTCAATCCTAGCTATTTCATATGTTTTCCTCAGTTATGGTATTTAAAGAGTAATTCTTCAGTGCTACCTTTAATGCTATATCATCACAAGAACACGTTGTTTCAGGAATTCAAGTAATTGCTCCTAAAATAACAGACTTCTTTCACACCAGTCAGCTCAAGCAAAGAATCCTTAATTGCTCTTTGCTAAGTTGTTCCTCATTTCGCTCTCAATCTTCACAGTTTGTTTCACATAATACATATAGGCCCTGTAGATACACCCACACTTAAGTCAAGGCCTCATGGGAACGACAGTCAAAAGACCCCATTGCCCAATGGATTAGTTTCACCTGAAGACAGACTCTAAATGCTATCAGAAGCATCCTCCCAACCAAACATAGAAAACAACCAAAAAATTCACTTCATAACTAGCCTAAAACCTTCACTAAAACAGTGAAAAACCTAAAAGAGAGAGCCCTCTCTGACTACAGCTGGGCTAGAAGCTGTAGCCCAAAGATTGGTTAGTGGTTACCCCGGCCGTATTCCCTCAGGATTCAAAGGGAACAACCTGGGTGTTAACAAGACCTGGGATCTTAATTTGATCCGGATTTAAACAGGAACGCAAAAAAATACAGAGATAACCATATACACAAAGATGCAGTGGAAATAATGCTTCATTTCATTAATGGAAAATATTGAAATATGTTTACAACCAGAAATGGAAATAAACTAACTAGGGCGATGCTAGCTTATCTATGAGAAGAGATGTGGTGGCTACATTCCTCTAAACTATGTTACAATGAGGCTCGAAGGCCTATTTATTGTTGAGAAACAATGGAAAACCCTTCACATCCCAAAACCTAACCCTAGAAGATGAAACACCAAATTGTGGGCCCGTTTGGGTAAATTGGTACATCAATTTCCTGGTGTCGTAACTTTGGCATACGATCTTCATTTGACGCGTATGATAGCTCGTTAGAAAGATCTATCCGAGAAATACCACTTTGGGAAGGGCAACATCGATCCATGGACACATGTTGCCCCCAAATTTCCCAAAAAATGTCATTTAGGGCCTCAAAACAGCTCTGAAAGTTCAGGACCCGAAAAAAACTGCTAAAAATAGTAAATTGTGCTACAATTACGAAACTGAAAAACTGAAAGAGACAGTTGCGGGGGTCTAAATGGGATAGGTGGGTGGCCACCAATATCCACATGGATCATTCCTCCCCCCTTAGGAAGCAATGGTCCCCATTGTGTTGAGTTCCTCCATCTGCTAAACTTGTCCTGCAATCTCTAATGTGTCCAGTAATGATGGGGAGCATGGTCGATGATGGTCCACATTGAGCACTTGGTGCAGGCGAAGGAGTGGAGGAATGATGTGCTCCAAAGCATTGTTGTCCGTAGCCTTTTTACTAGTGTAAGGACCATGTCGAAGTGGTCTAAGTTTCTAATGGGTTCTGGTAAGGCGTTCTCTCTGCAGATGTAACCAAACTTTGTCGCCCACCTGAAACTTGTGTGGTACCCCTGTGGGTGAGGAGAAGTTGTTCCTTTGTTCTGTCATGACGGTATCCCTCTGTTACTGCTGTTGCGTGGAGGAACCCATTGTGGGGGTCATGGATGTAGCAACGATCTTCCCCTTAATTTGGGAGCAAACCAGACAGATGAATTTCCTAGTCTGGGAGATGAGCTTGCTACCTTTCTTAGCAGTGATCAAAGACGTGGCAGTAGGTGGGGCTACCTCCGGTATCCTGTATAATGAATTATCCAAAGAAATAATAATAGCGTGAGGCCTTGGCTCATACACAGCATGTCGCCTCCACAAGTATGGTTGGCCTAATAGTACATCACAAACATCCAGAGGTGTAACATCACACAATACCTCGTTTGTGAAGGGCTTGATGCTGTAGGGAAGGCGGCACTGTTGGCAAACTTTGAGATCTCGTCCTTCATGAAGCCACCCGATATTGTACGGCTGCGGGTGTGGTGTAGTCGGTAATCCCAGCCGCTTCACGACCTCTGCTGAAATAAGGTTCTTTTGGTTGCCACTGTCGATAATGAATTGCAGTGGCGAACTCTTCACCCACATTTGTGAGTGGAAAAGACGCTCCCCTTCCTCTGGATTTTCAGGCTCATTTTTCTGGATCTTGGTGGTGGCAACAGTTGCACTGGGATCCGTATCAATGATCTACTTCCCTTTGCCATTCCCCTTGTTGGGTTCTAGTTCAAGGTCGGAACATGCATCTGATGCGGAAGCCTTCAACTTGGCCACCAGCGACTGCTTGGTCCGACACTCACTTGTGCTATCAGTGGGACACTTGTGGAACTCACACCACTTCCCTGTGTCCTTCTTCAACTTCATGTTGTTGTTCTTTTCTTGCGGCTTCGACGGGTTGTCTTGGGTCACCCCGCCTTGGCTTTGTCCTTTGGGCTTCGGATTTGCAGATCCAAAGTCTCGCTTCTTCTGTTTGAACTTTTGCTTGATTTTGACAGCATACCGGTATGTTGTGCCGAGTGAGGAGATGTTCAAAAACCCCATCTCTTCCTGGATGTATCTGTGTAGGCAGCCACAGTATTTGAGTACCAGATGCAACTCAGAATATTTGATACCCAACTGTGTGCGAAGGGTATGAAAAATGTTTGTGAACTCCGACACATCTTGGTCTCGTCCTTGCCACAATGTGGTCCATTTGATGTATTTCTCCTTGTAGCTTTTGAAAGGGTAGTACTGCTCCTTGATGGCATCCCGGAATGAATCCCAAGTGGGTGCGGCTGAAAATAGTGAGCATGTGCTTTCATCCCTCTGCTCGCAGTAGGTTTCCCACTAGTCCTTGACGTGGGGGGCTGCTTTGAGAAGAGCGAAAACAATATTTTCCCGACTCAAAAATTCATGAACAGAAAAATATCCTTCTAGCAGATTTAACCATTTATCTACGGCATCTCCGTCTATTTGACCCTCGAATATGGGGATTTCAAAATTAACTTGTACCTTAAAGGGCGTGGCATTTCCAGAGTAGTTGTTGGAAGCCAATGCGTTGCTTCTGGGTAGCCGCTGAAGGATCTGAGCAAAGCTATCTATCATCGCGTTCCGTTGTCGCTCGAGGGCTTCTTCGAGCAAGATTTTGATAGGATCTCCTGCCCCCTTGTCTTTCTTCTCATCCGTTATGGGAGGCCATCAGGATTTGCGAGGCTTGTCTTGCAAAGGTTCGACCAGTTCAAGCCCTAACTCCTTATATCCAAACCTCGTTGGGGACATGCAAATAAAAACAGAGAAAAAAAGTAGACCGCTCTGATACCATTGATCTGGATTTAAATAGGAACGCAACAAAATACAGAGATAACCATATACACAAAGATGAAGCAGAAATAATGCTTCATTTCATTAATGGAAAATACTAAAATATGTTTACAACCAGAAATGGAAATAAACCAGCTAGGGCGATGATAGCTTATCTCTGAGAAGAGATGTGGTGGCTAAATGCCTCTGAACTGTGTTACAATGAGACTCGAAGGCCTATTTATTGTTGAGAAACAATGGAAAACCCTTCACACCCCAAAACCTAACCCTAGAAGATGAAATGCTAAATTGTGGACCCCATTTGGGTAAATTGGTACATCAATTCCCTGGGGTCGTAACTTTGGCATACGATCTCCGTTTGACGTGTACGATAGCTCGTTAGAAAGATCTATCCGAGAACTACCACTTTGGGAAGGGAAACATCGGTCCATGGACCCATGTTGCCCCCAGATTTCCAAAAAAACATCATTTAGGGCCTCAAAACAGCTCTAGAAGTTCAAGACCCGTAAAAAACTGCTAAAAATAGTAAATTGTGCTACAATTACGGAAACTGAAAAACTAAAAGAGCCAATTGTGGGGGTCCAAATGGGATAGGTGGGTGACCACCAACATCCACCTGGATCATAATTTTTTCAGCTTTATTTTGTTGGCAAACCAAATATTCTGCCACAAACTTTTGAATACCAAATTTAAGTCCATCCCAAAAACATTCCTTCTTAACCCTGTGGTAAGTCTTTAAAAATCCTGAGTGCCCTCCTAAGGGAGAGGCATGCAATTCCATAAGATTCTTTTGTTTGAGTTGAGAATTATAACATAGGTATAAACGATCTTTTTACCATAATGAATCATTTTTCCAGCTAAATGTATCATATGCACTGGGATCTTGTTGTAACTTTTGAATGAGTGCCCCCACTTCTTCGTCATTCTTCCATTCATCCCTTGCCTCATTTATCCAATCTAGTTGGATAATAGATATGGCACAAAGCAATGCTTCCACATCCTCATCCTTTCTTGAGAGTGCATCTATCACAACATTTTGCTTCCCTTTTTTGTAGATGATTTCAAAGTCATAACCCAACATCTTTGTGACCCATTT